>PVKA01005837.1:0-87789 GCA_004027165.1 Ctenomys sociabilis
TAATTATTGAATCTTTGATATAATTCAGCTACATAAAGACCTGTAAATATAATATCATGTATGCACCTTGTACAATACCAAAACGTTATGAAAACAGTTTGCAATGTATTATTTCATCGACTCTGTATGGTTATGGTGTTTTGAAACTGTCTGATTGACATTTGTATTTCAATAAAATAAAAATAAATGGAAAAAAAAACAACAAAATACTCCTGTAAGAAAATTCATTACATTGTGTTACGTTTTCACGTGTAAGTGATGACAACACCCCTTTGGTAATGCACAAGTGGGTGAGTGAAGCGAAGCTAGGGTCTGAGTAACACAGCTAAGGTGCTGGAGTGCATTTAGCCATCCCTTGCCAACTACTGTGAGGACAGTGGGGTGTGAATGCCACACAGCAGCCCCATGATTGAGGCACCAGTATTCATTTCTCTCCTGCTTAGACTCCTTCAGGCCCAGACTTCTCAGTTGAGGCTGGGAATTGGGGAACAGGGCACAGAGGGGAAAGTCACTGTCTCTGGCTCTGCACATCCAGAGTTGCCTTTTTCTCAGTGTCTTCTTGACACTTGAAGCCCCAGATGCTAAAACATGCCACATGCCTTCACAGGTGTGAAGAAATACTCATGTGCAGTACAGCACCCACCTACTGTCCAACAACTGGATGCTAACTTGTTATGGGAACCACAGTGGTATCACGGGAGGGGAGGCAGTCAGGACAGAAAATGAGAATTTCAGTTTCTCAGAGCTGGCAGCATTTCTGATTTCACCTTACTCCTGAGCAAAAGCATTTCTTACAGGTTAGCTGCTACACCTGCCTATGTGATAGGCCATATCAAGAAGCTAACTGCCCATGGCCTAGAACCTTATCCTCAGTGTCTGAGCATTTGTGAGTTCACTTTCACTTTAGAAAATTTCATCATTTTTTATTTTATTTTTATTTTTTTTTATTTTATTTATTTATTTTTTTTTTTTTGTCTTTTTGAGACAGGGTCTCACTGTGCAGTTCAGGCTGGCCTTAAGCTCACTTTGTAGCTCAGGCTGGTGTTGAACTCACAACAATCCTCCTGCCTCAGCCTCCCAAGTGCTGGGATTACAGGTGTGCGCCACCACACCCGGCTCATTTTTTAAACTTCTGTTTCATCAATATATTTCACTTCCCTGATTAAAAAAATAATAAGGTGTAGTTGAAAGTAACACAGTAGTCTTGGAATCATTAGCAATCGCCATTAGAAAAGAGGGAAAAATAAAGGGAATAAGAATAGGTAAAGAAGAAGTTAAATTATCACTATTTGCAGACGACATGATACTTTACTTGGAAGACCCCAAAAATTCCACCAAGAAACTACTAGAACTGATATGAAAATTCAGTAGCATAGCAGGATACAAAATCAATACTCAAAAGTCAATAGCATTCCTCTACACAGATAACAAGCACACTGAAAGGGAAACAATAGAAATAATACCTTTTACAATAGCACCACGGAAAATGAAATACCTTGGGATTCACTTAACTATGGAAGTCAAAGATCTTTTCACGGAAAATTACAACAACCTAAGAAGAGAGATTATAGAGGATTTCAGAAAATGGAAAGATGTTCCGTGCTCCTAGATAGGAAGAAGCAACATCGTGAAGATGGCCATACGCCCAAAATTGCTGCACAACTTTAATGCAATCCCTGTCAAACTGCCACCAACATACCTCCAAGACCAAGAGAAATCATTCCTAAAATTTATCTGGAACCACAAATGACCTAGAATAGGAAAGGCAATCTTGTCCAATAGAGACAAGGGAGGACACATCACAATTCCTGACTTGAAATTATACCACAAAGCCACTGTGATAAAATCAACATGGTATTGGCAACAAAATAGATCTGAGGATAAATGGAATAGATTAGAAGATGCAGAGGCATCTACAAACACACTTAGCCATCTGATCTTCAACAAAGGGTCCAAACAACCTTACTGGAAGAAAGATAGCCTCTTTAACAAATGATGCTGGAAAATCTGGCTTTCTACATGCCAAAAACTAAAACTTGACCCAGCTCTATCACCATGCACTAATCTAAAGTCAAAATGGCTTAAAGATCTAAACATTAAAACAGAAACACTCAATCTCCTGGAAGAGAAAGTAGGAGGAACTTTTGAAGACATAGGGGTAGGTAAAGAATACATGAACAAACATATATTCATGCAGGAAGCACTTGAAAGAATCAACAACTGGGATTAACTCTTCTTGAGGAGCTTCTGCATGTCAAAAGAAATTGTCAACAGAGTGAAAAGACAACCCACAAATTTTGAAAAGAATCCTAACTAATAAGCAATCAGACAAAGGTCTGCTGTCTAGAATATATAAAGAACTAAGATATAATAGGGCCCTTGAATTTAAAGACCCAATTTCGAAATGGGCATCTGAGATGAATACACACTTCTCAGAGGATGAAATTAAAGAAACGAAAAAAAATATGAAAAAATGCTCCACATCGCTAGCTATTCATGAAATGCAAATAAAAACAACACTGAGATACCATCTCACTCCAGAAAGAATGGCTATCATAAGGAAATTAACCAACAACAAATGTTGGAGAGGTTATGGGGAAAAGGGAACACTTCTCCACTGCTGGTGGCAATGTAGACTGGTATAATTATTGTGGAGGTCAGTGTGGAGACTCCTCAAAAGGGTAAGACTGGAAATCCCATTCAAGCCAGCTATCCCCCTACTGGGAATTTTCCCAGAGGAACTGAAAACATTATATCATAGTGATATATGTGTACCTATGTTTATAGCAGCACAATTTGTGATAGCAAAATCTTGGAAACAACCAAGATGTCCATCACATGAGGAATGGCTGAAAAAGATGTGGTATTTCTATATAATGGAGTATTACTCAGCTATTAAGAATGATAAGCTTGAAGCATTTCTATTGAAGTGGATGCCACTTGAACATATACTCATAAGTGAAATAAACCAGACACACATGTGTAAATATCGTATAGTCTCCTTAGTATAAGAAGTGAAATACAAATAGAAATGTACAACAACTAAAAACAATTGAGTCGATAAGGCAAAGTGAATGGCATATGCTGCAGGGTATTAATCAGCTTTTCTTCTGGATGGTTAACAACATAAGTTCACAGATCAAAATTGGAGAAATAGAAGAGCCACAAGGCCAGCCAACATTTTGGCCCTAGCCTTTCAAGGACAGAGAAGACTCAGGGTATAGGAGTACCTGTACTGCAACATCATGAAACTCAGTTGAACCCCAAATTTTGTGAACAAGGAGATTATGGAGCCACAGAGGAAAGAGATTGAAGTTCTGTAGTGTGCCTGGGGAGAGTCACATGGACAGAAAACTTTCTCCCAGGCTCTCACAGAGAGCAAACTGGTCAAGCACTGGCCGTGACTCATCCACATGGATGACACAGACAAAGGATCTACAGAATAAGGTACAGGATTACAAGATAAACCCTGAGGGGACTTCACTGACCTCATCAGAAACAAAAACTACATGTTTTGGTCCATCCAGCAGAAAAGTATAAAAATGAGGTATACAACACAGGGCCATAATGATAGGTTGAGCTGTGAATGGCTACGGTCAACAACTTCTTCAGATAACTCACTATTGTGGTGGAATTCTGGGCTGTGTTGGACTGTGTCATTGAGTTCAGGCACCTAAATTGGTTGAATGACAATGGAGTGCCCACCTTTGACAGGTGCAGACAAGGGAAAGTGTATAAAAGGAAGGATGATGATGAGTGTGTGTATGAACAGTACAGTTGGGATAGACACTCCATGCTTCTACATGATTCTATGAGAGGCAAGATTTGCACTAATGGTGGTTGGACAGGATATTATGTCGGCTTCTAGTACTATGAACAACCACTAGGGAAATAACAAGGTAGAAAGAATTAATCATTGAATCTTTGATACAATTCATATATTAAAAAATAAGATAAATAAACAGCTACACTCTTTTAATTTACTGATAAGAGACATTTGCTATAATGTCTGTAAGTATAATATCATGTATGCACCTTGTACGATACCAAAATATTATGAAAATAGTTTGCAATGTATTAATTTATTGAATCTGCCTTGTTAAGGTGTCTTACAACTGTCTCATTGATATTTGTACTTCAATAAAATTCAATAGCTCTGTGAAAAAAAAAGAAATAAAATAGCACAGTGCTGGCCAGAACTGGATTTGGAGATGCTCCTTTTCTTAACTTGAACTTCCATAAGAAACACTTTCTGTGAAGATAAAATGTGCATGTGTTGATGATGATTAGTGGTTTATTTTAGGGTTCTCATCAGGAAAGACAAAATGATCTGGTTATATTTTGGGTCTACATCAGTTATCCTAGTCATTTGGTCCAAGTACTTATTTCATTTCAGTATAGAATACAGAATTTATGTAGCCCTTTACTCTCAAGGAAAAGCATGCCTTCCTACGGTCGTGTGTTTTGCACTCAGTTTATTACCATGGTTCACAGGAAATGGACAGCAGACACATGGAAATAAAGCACAAGGCCTTAAAAACATATACATGCTTTAAATATTTATTATTGTATCTCAATACAATATCCATTTACTTATTTTTCTATAATTCTTTGGTTTACAAAATTACATATACATAATAAGTAAAAAATGAGCAAATCAAGGAATAAAGATCCCCTAATATATGTTTTGTTGGTAATTATGTTACTTTTCTGTCCTTGCTTTGTTTTGTTTTTTGAGACAGGTTCACTGTACAGTTCAGGCTGGCCTTGAGCTCATTCTGTAGCTCAGGCTGGCCTTGAACTCATGGCAGTCCTCCTGTCTCAGCTTTCTGAGTGCTGTGCTCATAGGCATACACCACCACACCCAGCCTACATAACACATTAATTGGATTCCTTTGAAATTGGAAAATCTATCAAGCTTAATTTGATTAACTTTACTAGAAGGAAGTTTAAAGTCTCTATATAATCAATGCCAGTGAATTCTGGGAAAGTTAACTAGGCTTGTTATTCTATCTTAGGGAATTTTGGGGGATGATAGATTTTGTCAGAGCCAAAGAATTTGCCAAATGTGCTCTTAAAAGACAGAATTGACACTCAAAGCATTACATTTGCATGTGGCAGCAATTCTACTGTGAAAAAATGTTTAAGCAACTTAGATCTAATTTAGATCAGGTTAACAGCTGGATTTGCTCAGCTGGGTAGATAGTTCCATTTTCTTCAGTGAAGCGAACACTAAGTTACACATTTATTCCCACGGTCTTGGGTGTGAGAATAAGAATCACTGAGCAGGCGCAGCTGGGTGACTGCCTTAACAAGGCAGGAAGCTCCACCTGGGTACAAGTTACTCCAACCAATAAGCTTGTGGCCCAGAAGGAATAAAAAGGGAAAGAAGGAAGGCCTGCTTCCACTCCCACAGAGCTCCTCCCTCTGTTTAGTGACTCAGAACAACCATCTTCAGGCCTGCAGCACAGACTCTTCCGTCAGCTTCCTAATTCAGATTCCTGTGGGACTCCGCAGTGGGCTCCAGGCCTCTAGCTTTTTGCTGAACCCTCTGTTTCTGCAGCTGCCCTCTGGTTTCTTCCACGTTTGCCTCTGGAGGCAGCCACTGTCTACCTACCTCACAAGTCACATATGATTTTTTTATATTGAATCTGTTCCTCTAGTGAATCCTAAGTGAGAGTAGGAAGTGGGGAGTACTATAATTCTAAAATATGAGTTTCTGTCTAAATAGTACAGAAAACAATGCAGACAGTAGCACATTTTAGGAAAGTAGAAGTAGAAGAGTTAAAGCAAAGCAAATTAGGGAACCAGCAATCAGTGGTCTGCTTTATCACTCAAAATTAAAACAAAACCAGAAAGATATCACTTCAGGGACTTGACAATGTATTCACACTTGATATAAAAATACTAGGATATCTACATGAAAATATATAGTTATAAAATTGAAAAAGAAGTTGAGAGAGGGGCTGGAGATGTAGCTCAGTGGTGTAAGCTCTTGCCTAGCAAGTGCAAGGTCCCGAGTTTAACCCCTGAAACCAAAAAAATAAGCATTTTAGGTCTGGCAAGATATCTCAGCAGATTAAAGTGACTGCTGAGGCAGACACAGGGACCAGATTTGATCCTGGCATATCCTGCCAGCCCTGACCTCAGGGCACACTGAAACAGTAATTGACCCTAGGCATGGTGGCCCATGCCTGTAATCCCAGCACTTGGGAGACTGAAAACAGGAGGATCACTATGAATCCGATCTGTGTAGTGAGACTCTGTAGACCCTGTAGCCTAAATACACACACACACAAAAGAGTGAGTGTATAGTTCTCCGAAAGAAAGGTTATAACCATCATGTGTTCTCATCAGCAGTTTTAATGTTTCTTACAGATGAAATTGTGTGAAACACTGTTTGCATTAGCAAGAGAATTTATGTCCCACCTATTGCTAGGCAGTTCAGGCTGGTCTTGAACTCACTTTGTAGCCCAGGCTGGCCTTGACATCCTACAAGCATGTGCCACCACACCCAGCCTTAAAATGCTTTTTAATACAGGCTGTTAGCAAAAAATACACTTGAGACATTAAAAGCATATGTGATTCAAAGCAATTTAAGAAAGAATTTATTACATGGGGAACTGCATATCTATAAATATTTTGAAACACAGTCTTATTATGTATGTAGCTTATGCTGGCCTTGAGCTCACAGTGATCCTTCTGCCTCAGTCTCCCAAGTAGTGGGATTACATGTGTGCTCCACCATGCCCAGGTCCGAATATTTTAATCCTTGCCTGCAGTTTCCAGAAAATAAGCAGGCATAGAATTTAAAATAAAGCTTCAGTATGAACAGAAAAGCAAAAATGACCGCTCTGTTAGTTTAGCATGAGTACAGCAATTAAGTACTTTATAGATTTACTTTAGTTAATTCACCAAATTAATTAGGGCATACAGGCAATAGAACTGTTACATTTTAAATAGTTTCTTGGAATACATTTTTACTGATAACTATTTTACACATATTTAAAAATAAACACATAAACATTCCTTCATCTATACAAGAGCAACTTCGAAAAGAAGTTTCCCTTTCAATGTAAATATTCTGAAAGAAATATTTATAAGAAACAACTTCTCCACCCAAGAGCAAAAGTTTCTGATATCTCTGTTATTCAACAGATGTTTTTCTCATTTTTTCAGCTAATTCTTGTCGCATTTCAATGTGTTTTTCTAAATTTTGCACTTCGTGGGGAAGATTGATGTCCCAAACTGACAAGCAAGATTGTATCTCTAGAAGAAAAGAAAATCATGTTTTAATGATCCACCACAAAGCACTTTTGTTTTATTTCTACTTTGTGAATTTATATGTAGTTGATTTAGATACATGTTTACAAATATACAGAGAACTGTAAATAATGAATTAATAATTGCATTTATGAAAAACTATTTGGAAAATATTAGTCATATCTGAACTGCTAAATTTCAAGAAGAGTTTGGATGCTTTACTATGTATTACCTCATTTTCTCAAAGAAATGCAGATTTCTCTTTTTTTAAATTGAGAGAGAAAAAAACAAAATTTCAAAACAAGATAAGAGTCTAGTAAAAATGGAGAGCTTTTTGAAACCCTGTTCAATGTCAGATCTCTGGTTTTAAGTAAGTTCTGAGAAGAAATATTTATATTTATTTTAAATTTCAGCTAGTTTTTATACTATAGTGACTATTACTAACTTTATCTCCTCTTTTAAAATACCATTTTAATGTCAAGGAAATGATTTTAAGAATTGAAGACTAAATTTTTTACATTATAAAGAACCTAAATGCTAAAAAAAATTTTATATATATATAATTTACTATACATTTAAAAAGTGAAACATTACCATTGCCATTGCCTCTCAGGAATATAGTACACCACTAAATAGTACCTTTTTGGTGATTTGTGCCTTCAGTACCTTTCCGGTTGTACCCCAAAACCAGCATGACATTTTTAAGGCTTCCTTTAACAAAACAAAATACAGAAATTTTCTGTTAAAATAATCTATTGAACTAGACTGGAGAAAACATACACACTTGCTCACATTTTAAGACATAAACACTTTAGAGTTATAATTATGTTTTTTAGGAGATGCCTCAATGGTATTAAATAAACTATAAGAGGACTGTCCAATTTTTAAAGAAAATGAATCTCTTCCTCCTAGCCAGATATGTGACCTTGTGAAAACAACTTAACCTTTCTATAAAATACATTTAGTATTTATCTATTACTTCCCCCAATTATAATGTTAAATAAAATAATGTACGTGAAAGAGCTTGGACACTACAAGTCTCATATGGGTACAGTGTGGAAGAAGTGCTATGCGGATGGGTACACCCACATTCACAGCCCCATATTTTCCACTTCACTTATTCACTAATTCATCTGACAAATATTCATCCCAAGATTTTCATGTACTAGGCCCAGAGTCAGTCCTGGAATAAAAGTTTGAAAAAAACACACAGGCCCAACCCTGTAGAATTCATGTTCTAGGGAAGATATTGATATTAATGGGGAAAAATGATAACTATGAAGGAGAGTATGACAAGGGATGTCTTTGGAGAGCCAGCAAAGGGAAGTCTAGTTTAACCTGTGTTGGCTTCCCTGGGGTTTCCCTCTTAAAATGTGCCCAGTTAACTAAGCAAGCAGGTTGGCTATGGAAAGGCAGCAAAGAAACAGCACCTGCAAAGCCCTGAGGTGGGATAATGCACAGCAGTAAATTCAGAACGGGAGCTCATCTAGGCAAGAAGCTCTGAGAATAACGCGGTAGCAGTTGGGGACTTCGAGTGGGGAAGCTGACATCTACATGTGGACATGGGGCAGACACTGATCTTTATTTTAAAATCCATCAAAATCCATGGAAATGGCACCGCAGTTTAGTTTTGAGCAACTGTAGGAGTCCCAAAGCACTTACAAACTAAATGAGAGAATGTGACAACAGTGGTGGGGTAAGACAAGGGAGACAACATAGAGACACACTGTGCACCTGTGTGGACACATCTTCGTAGTTACCCATCCCTAAGAGCACCTAATTAACCCCTTCTGTGCAGCTAACATCCATAAATGACAAATGCATGAGAAACATGCATGTACTAAACTACCCCTATTTAGTACACCCCTGTGAAAGAAATGTTCTCTTCAATACAGTCAAGCATCGTACAACTCAAAGTTGCATAAGCTCTACTCCTGCACAACTGCATTGTCACTTTTGTGATCAATTCTGTATACACATATATATGTGATATTTTTTTTAAATCATATTGCTACTCAAAGACAGACATTGAAATACCACTTCTATGGAAAATATGTCATATGCTATCAGTATTTCCTTTACATTCAAATAGAAAAGCACGAGCAGAAATTGACACAATACTTGAGCAAAACGTATCATTTGTCAATATTTGTAGATTGCTGAGTTCAGCATGTATTGCTACAAGAATATAAATTTGTTTATTGAATGAAAACTCAAACAGGATTCTTTAACAAGGGTGGGAAACTCAAACTACTAGCAAAATAAATATTTGCTTTACTTAGATGAAAACGTGAAATAGACTCAACATCTCATATGTTCCATTTTTGACTTACATATAATAAAAAAAAACCAAAGAAACCAATGGAGTGCTTGGCTGGAATGCCTTGTTTCTCTCTCAGGACAGGGCTGATATTGCTCCAGGTTTTGAATTGAGGTAACTGAGAATTTATCCTAGTCCTCTGCTTTATTATGTGACACTCTAACACACACACACACACACACACACACACACACACACACACACACACACCATAGGGCACTGCAAACAAAACTTATTTTAAAGCCATATTTTATACTCTTAGACTATAAGAAAAAGAGACACTATTGGGAAGAAACTCACCTAGCTGTGCTGTCATCATGACTCGAACAGAACCACAAAAGTTGTCAATTACACGTATGACTCGCCGAGTGGAAAGCTCGAGGAGTAAAATGTGGCCTCCCCCAGTTCCTATCCAGAGGGCAGTATTCTTCTGAAGGCACAGAGCTTTTACTCTCCCGGAGTAGGACAGTTTGTGTTTTGATTCCTGGTTGGTTGTGACCACTACTTCCCTAAAACCACAAAGAAAGAATACATCAATAATCTGTCAATAATTCAGAGATCCAACTGATTTGTCCACATATACACATACATTACACGTGATACATGTGTGTATATACATGTAATATCACACACACAAATGTGTTACATGGCAACCCCTCCCCCCTCCCCGGGCATTTACCAAGACCACAGGTGCTCAGTTCCTCATAAAAACTGATGCAGCACTTGCCATCAGTTATGCACAACCTATCAACTTTAGATTATCTCTAAATTGCTTACAATACCCAGTGCAAGGTAGGTGCTCTGTAACTGGTCATTACCTGTATCCATTGGAGAACAATGTCAAGAAAATGTCTGTACATTTGCTAGAGATTCAAATGTGCATAGTAACAGTTTTCTTCTTTTTTATTTCCTCTTTTTCCCTTCTTCCTTCCTTCCTTCTCTTTCTTTCTTCCTTCCTTCTCTTTCTTCCTTCTCTTTCTTTCTTTCTCTTTCTTCTTTCCTTTTCTTTTTGATTGCTACAAGTTCTAAATGTCACAATATTTTTGACCCTATACTGCTTGAAAATGTCAATGTGGAATCCAAGAACATAAAGGACTGTGTATATTACATATTGTTAAGTTGTACTACACTAATTTTGCTAAATATTCACTGCCTAAAAGTCCACTTGTCTACTTAAAGCATAAATTATCAAAGATAATATAATGGTAGGCCCAGGGCTAGCCACATAGCTGAGCCTGCTTAGGCAGATGCAGGGACTGGAATTCCATCCCAGTGTGCCATGCTGTCCCCATCCCTGGGGAGCACTGAGACAGTGATTGAAACTGGCATGGTGGCATGCACCAGTAATCCCAATGCTTGGGAGGCTGAAAACAGGAGGATCACTATGAATCCATTCTGTGTAATGAGACCCTGGAGATCCTGTACTAAACACATTAGAAAACTGTTTTTTAAAGAAAATGGTAGCCCCTCAAATCTGAGAAATTCTAAAATAAGATGGATGCCAGTTTATAAATAGCTAAGCTATTTAATTCAATAAAAATTGAGTACTTTTGTGCACTATAATGAAAGTTAAGTTTCAGAAGCTTCCTCCAAACCTTAGTTATGAGGCAAAATAAAAATGTAATCTAAACTTTTCCTGTGAACCAGTGAAAGGTCTACTTCATTAAAACACAGACACACACACACACACACACACACACACACACACACACACACACACACAGCTGTCCAGAATTTTAAGAATCCTAGGGATTTGGGAATCTTCTTAGACACTCTCTACCAAGAAAAACTCCCAGACCATCTGAGCCTAGGGGTTTTCAGGAGTCAGAGAGAAATAGTAAAGAAGAACCTAAGAAAGTAAACTCAGCAGTCTCACTTTATGGAGGCAATGTACAATCTAAAATATACCACTACACCAGACTCATACAGTAGAATAAAAATAGCCTATGGCTGGGAAACAGGAATAGCCATGGTCACCTTTGTAGGCTCCATCACAGCAAGAACGTCCCCATATACACAGTGGCTGGTCCCTGCCTTCACTGTCACACACCAGGGTGTCTATGCATATTATTCTATTATTTTATGACATTCTCCTGGGCAAATATCCTTAGGCTCATCGTTTAATTATAAGTAGTGACATAATATAATTATATTACTACTGTAAGTAGTCATTACCTGTCTCGTTTAGAAAATAATGTCAAGTGACATTACTAGATACTGTGACACCACTAGATACAGAACCAGTGATGAGGTTTTAGGGTTGCTTCTAATAATGACTATTTTTTCACTAGCAAATAGTCTTCGTGCTTCATGAAGAAACCATTTCTATTGTTTGCCTGCTCTTTTACTTTGCCCAAGTGAAACATGCTAGATACTAAAAGAGGGTGTTGACAAGCATGAACAGTTTTGTTTCTGCATTCTTGTTCTTTTGTAATCTCTATTTAGACACAGAAAGGAAGAGAAACAAGTCATCATTTCTCCCTCGGTAAAACCTGACATGTGAGGACAGCTGTTCCAGGTGAGAGGCACCCGGTGGGCTTACTTCAGTAAGTGTACGCAGTCTATGAGCTCACAGAGCTTCTCCGCCTTCTTGTCCCACACTTCCACGACAGGACTGTTTTTCTTAGCTATATAGAGAGCTGTGTCTACCACCACGGCTATTATGTTAGAGTCGCTGAAAGCTGCGTAAGAAAACCTAGGAGAGAAAAAAAAGAAGAGCACCATAAAAGACCCACAGGGCAGCTCTATGTTAGCTTTAAGGCTTATGAAAAGTCAGCGCTATTTAGAAAAATCACAGGAGCCAGATTATGACACATATTTCTTTTCTACTTTCAGTGCCCTGAATTAGATTTACTTGTGTTGGACAAGTAAAGAATTAATTAAAAAATAAACAAAAAATAAGTTTATTTCTGGTTTGAGTTTTAATTTCAGTTCCATCTGGTTCTTTGTAGAATTTCATACTGTACTTAACTTCTAAAGGAAATGTTATCCTAATGTCTGTAGCTTGTTGGTGTTGCCATAAAATCCTGTGATGAGAGTGTCTAGACAACTAAGAGAAATTTATATCTATAGCCGTGAAACACAAAATGTTCAAAATAATTTTAGTGACACAATCTTCAAATGTTAAAACAAGGACTACAGCCTACCAAGTTATTAGGAAAAATAATCTACATCACCGAAACACAAACAGAAAGTAAATTTTTTTTCCATTACTGCCTTTTGAAAATAAAAGAAAATGATGAGCATTTTATAATATTTGTCCTCTAAGGTAAGCCTTGGGGAAGCTGGGCTCCAAGCTGAGGGCAGTGGGCCACCTCGAGAGACTCCTTAAGGAGGGCTGGATGCAGCGTGGCCCTGCAGTGTGAGGGTATGAGGCCAACACTGGGACAGCTGAGACAATGAAGAGGCAGGCAGAGAAGGGGCAACACGTGGAAGTCAAGAATGCACACACTTTTAATGTTGCGCACATACAAGGATGTTAGAAATACAATTGTGCCTTCTTTGGCAAGCACAGGGACCAGGGTTTGATCCCTCGTCCTACATGCAACTGCTGGCACACTGAGCAGGCAAACAGGTCAGGGTGTGGTGGTCCATGCCTATAATCCCAGCACGGGGGAGGATGAAAACCGGAGGATCACTACAAGTCCAAGCTTCATAGTGAGAACCTATTTCAAATACATGAAATGAAAAAAAAAGGGGCTGGGGAGATGGCTCAGTGGAATAAGTGCTTCCCTGGCAAGCACAAGAGCCTGAGTTCAATCCCTGGTTTCACAAAAATAAATAAATAAAATGAAAAATATTTACAATTGTTCCTGATGTAAGCTAATAAGTATAGTTGGGCTGGGGATATAGCTCAGTGGCATAACCACCTGCCTGGCAAGCACAAGGTCCCAAGTTCAATTGTCAGTACAAAATTTAAAAAAATTAAAAATTAAAATTTTAACATTTATTGAGAGCTTACCAGGTACTGAGTATTATGTTAAACTTCTGACTAATTTTCTCAATCTTGAAAATATCTCTTTGAGCTAGAGTAGCACATTACAACCTTGAAGTAAGACAGCATGGAGGTTTGAAAACTCTTCCCCAAGCTCATAAAGTTAAAGCCAGTATTTGAACTACAATTTATGCTCTTTCCCACTGTCCTATACTATTTATCATTGAACATAATGAAAAAGACCCAACTGCATTCAGTTAAAATTCAATTTAAATATTTGAACCAATATGTTTTATGTTATTCTTGTCTGAAGCCATTACTAGGGCCAGCCAAATAGCTCAGCAGATTAAAGTGCCTGTAAGCAGGCACAGGGGCTGGTTGTTCAATCCCCAGGCCTACCAAGCTGGCCCCACCCCAGGGATGCCCTGAGATGGCAATTGAGACTGGGTGTGGTTGTGCACATCTGTAATCCCAGCACTTGGGAGGCTGTAAACAGGAGGTCACTATGAGTCTGATCTAGTAGTGAGACCCTGAACACTCTGTAGATCCTTCCCCCCACAAAAAAAGAAACTATTACTAACTTGGTTGACATTTTGATGATTAGTTACCAATCTAGAAATAACTTTATTCCTCCCTCAGTCGGTTTTCTATAATCAGTCCTTAATGGGATTATCTAAAAGTACATATGTAAAATGTACTGCATAGAAAATATTAAAGGGACAGTTTTCTAATTCCAAATGTCTAATTTGAAACCGAGATCATGAAACAGTTGAAACTTTAAATCAATAAATACCACTGAAATAATAATGTTTACATATTTTATCCTGAAAGTGGTTAGGCCTGATTTTTTTTAATGTTCCTTTATTTTCTGGAATTTTCTATAATTAATGATTAATTTTATCATAAAAATAAAGCATGCATTTAAAATAATCTTCATTATGAAATAATGGTATTATAGATAAGCTAGAGGAAATGAATGCAAATAATGGTAGATTAATGGTTTGGAGAAAAAAAATCGCTCACAGCTGATTTGTCTTTGTCTCAATGAGCTTCTGAATGGTGAGGTCATTTGAAAATGAGAAGATCTTGGTGCCGCATCCTCCCCACATGATGTTCCTCTCGCTGGAATTCATGGATTCACTGAGACACATCAGCGGCGTGCTGACAGTCCCTATGTTCAGAATCTTCAGAGGCCTGGCGCCTTCCCGCTTTGCCGCACAGAAAGAGACAGCTAATGAACTGAGGCTCTGCAGAGTGAAACACTACACAACGTTTGCTGTATAAAACTACTTTTCATTGCAGATGACTGGAGATAATAAAATACAGATTTAGAATCACGTTTCGAAGTCTCTGTGAAACAGGCTTCGATGAAACTGGCAGTCACAACACTGTCTTCATAACAAATTGTTTCACTTCAGGAAAATTGGTATAGGAAAGAATCCAGAGACTACCTTTTTGGGTGTATACAATATCAAGTATGAATGAATGGGCAGACAGCTGAATGAAAAGATTGAACCATAAACAAATAGATGAAGTAATAAATGCTTTACCAGCTAAATAAGAATTCGAAGAACAGAAAGTTAAATAATTAGTACAAAACAAAAAGTTGACAGAAAACCTAACATTTTTAGTCTCTCTTCTTCTCTCTCTCTCCCTCTCTCCTTCATGTGTGTGTGTTTTTTTTTTTTTTTTTTTGTGTGTGTGTGTGTGTACACATGTGCTAGAATTGAATCCAGGGCCTTGTACACAGTACATATCACTCTACTGAGCTATGTCCCTGGCTACATGCTAGATTTACAACTTAAGTATCCTTTTTTTTTCCATAATATATTTGTAAGGAATTATTGCTGCACCCATAAAAACTGAATTATTTTCATTCTCAACATTACAGATCAGATCTCACTTATCCTTAGTGTATTCATATAAAATACAAGCAGCAAGTGCCTTTACAGAGTCTATCATTTGCAAGACTGATAAGTGTATGCCTGCAATCCCAGTACTTAGGAGGCTGAGGCAGGAGATTGTACTGAGTCTAAGGCCAGCCTGGGCTACATGAGACCTCAAAAAAAAAAAACACCCAAAAAATTAAGTTAAGTAAGTAAATAAGTAAAATGAATGTAATCTACAATGCAGTCAACACTTACCTTAACAGTTTTATCTTCAAAAATCGCTAAGTTGCCATCAGCAGTTCCCACCAAAAGAAAAGTTTGCTTGCTGAAAGGAAAAATGTCAAAATTGTTACAAAAAAAAGAACACTTACATTATTGGTTAAGATGACCTTACATTTCTCTCCAACCTGACTAAACTTTAAGAGATCATTCAGACAAGAGAACGGACCTCCCTTTTCTGAGAGCATTTACTTTAGAAAACTTGCAGTTACAAATTCTTTCTCTGTCCCTTGGAGATGTAAATCTCTTCCCAGCCTCTTGCCAGTTTTACAACGGAGGAAAGTGCTTTCCTAAGACCTATGAGCCACCTCCTCAAAAAAGCATTCATCAAGGGGGCCACACCCCAGCACTTCCCTCTCTGTGGTTCTGATCACAGCCACCCTAGAGGCCCAGTCACATTAGCACCCCACCACTATCTGCAGTGCCCTCCAAAACTTATCCACAAGTCCGGCTCATCTCTGATGAACACTGTCCCACTTTTTGTGTCAGAGGGTTTGAATCTAATCCCCTCATTCACCCATTGGCATAACCTTGAAAAATCTTCCTCTTTTAACTCCATCCAGTGGCATTTTTCTTTAACAATATCCACATAAAGTGGACTGCAAAGTCAACAGTGGAACTTATATCTCAGGTACCAAAAGGGTAAGCTTCCCATTTTCTGGCTACTTTCTTCTATTACTTACCTCAACTAGAGAAGAACACAGGGTAGAAGCGGAATAGCTCTTATTTAGATCCTGCCTCAAATATTACAGCAACTGACTCAACTCACACCTGCAATTCTGTCACCTGGGTACACTGCCCTGGCAGGGCTCCATAAATGATAAGGATTAAATCATTTTTACTTATTGACAACATCAATTTATTACATTCTTCTCCAGTTTGGTGGTTGGATAACCACTATGTAACCTGGGACGTAGTAGGCTGATGATATCTATATGGAGTCAAAGAATGAATGAAAATTCAACCTGCAAGAAGCTCTGCCAATCCAAATGGACAAGAGCAGAAGCAGAAATCGTGTTATGGCTGGGCTAAGAGCCTGAAGAAACTGTTGACTTAATTTATGACTGCCTCAGTTTAAATCTGTATACAGAAAAATCACACGCATCCTTGTGGCCTCTCCCCAATTCCCTCAATGTGTGCAAACCAGCGAAAGTAGGCGCAACAGCCTCTTCAGACACAGTGACAGTTCTATAGACAATTACGTCATCTACAGGCAGATGATTTCCCTCAACTAAACGGACAAATTTACCTTTGCTTGGAGAAAGAGCTGCAGTACAAACAAGTAACTGAATCTGTCATCTTCTCGAGGGTGTGCCTTTTCATCCCGTCATCCGTGCTCACGACCAGGAGAGTGCCAGACTGTGTCCCAGACACGACCCAGCTCTCCTTCTCAGCAGGAAGGTGCACCACGGCCAAGCACAGTATTCTGCTGCCAGCCACCTCCTGTTGGAGAAAAGAGCAGACACTCTAGACATTCCTAGAACTTGACAGAATGAACCGATTCTGTGACCAACATACAGAATTCTTTTTTACTTTATTTTTTGTACCAGGAATCAAACTCAGGACCTTGCACTTGTCAGGCAGGCACTTATGCCCCTGACCTATATCCTCGGCCCTCCTTTTTACTTGTGTACACTTTGTGCACTTTTAAAAAAATGCCATCCTACTAAGTTTTCAACCACAAAAGAAAGCACAGGATCACATTCCAACGGGCTGGCTGTCCCACTGGATGTCACTTGGTAGCAGGGCTCGCCACATTATGTACACATGGTAGAGACACTCATGACACACGATTTCCAGAACCGCTTCAGAAAGTGGTGAGAACAAGGGGAAAGTGAGTTTGAAGTGAGGGTGAATATTCTGAATGGATTAATGGCACTATGTCTTGTACTGTAATAATATTTAAATGTAAACATCCACTGTATATTTCAATCACACCTGGAATAATACTCCTACATTGACTCGTACTTAATTTCTTCCAAAATAATTTTTAACTGGTGCACACGCTAGTTTATGGGTAAGTGAATGTTCTACAAGGGTGTTAGCTGGAAGCGTCCTCAGATTTACCTCCGAAGTGTGTCCCTCAGTGTTTAAGTCAAGACAGTGGAGCTGCCCTTTGTCGCTGTGTCCACAGCCCAGCCAAATCTTTGCATTCTTGCTGTTAGGATTCGTAGAAACCATGCATTCAGCAATGATGTTTTCAGGTATTAAAATATGTCTCATAAGACAGATTAATTCAGCTGAGTTCAAAATGTCAAAGACCTGAGAAAGTTCAAAAAGAAAACACTTGTCAAGTTTCATGCTTTCTCTTGAAGGATCAAATCTATAACTAAGTGCTATTACTATAGCAAGCAAAACCAAAATTTATTCATTAAATAGTATTGCATTCAGATGATCAAGATTACCAATCCAAACTATAAATAAAATCAATTAAAAATGAATAAATTTGTATTGGTGTATTCTATGTTTTCTTTTGTGTGGGAGGTACTTTTTTAACTTGAAAGTAAAATCTCAAGTGTCAGCTAAACAGAATTTTAGCAGACAGGACTTATTCTTCACTCAATTCCATGTTGCAGGCCACGTTGAATGGGAGGAAAACACTTGGATCACAGGAGTAGGACTTCTAACAGACGATGGAAATGGAAATTTGAATCTTTGGTTATAAAATTTAGATGTCATCTGTAGATTTTTTCTTTTTTTATTTGCCTTCAAACATTAAAAATAGGAGACAATATAAACTATAGTAAGGAGACAGAAGTAAGCAGCAGGACATGTAGTGACATCCAAAACTGTGACAAGTTCCAGCCTGTCACTTGCAAAGCTCTGAGGAAGCTCCTTACACTCACTGTGCCTCGTCTAAGCGAGAGGCTGTGCTACACATCTTGTCCTTGGTATATTGTTATGGACAGCATTCTCTAAAATGCAGGTAAACAATAATGACAGTGGAAGCAGGGAAAGGAAAACCATTACTTACATCATGAGAAACTTCTCTGTTTCTCATAAAACAAAATAAAAAGTTAATATGACTAACAGATAAAAATCAAGTAAACCACGGAGCCAAAATAATTACCTGACATTTGGCAAACTCAGTGTAGTTGTACTGAGCTATTTTTGATTAAGAAATTTAAATTGAACAAAATCTTTTCAATAAATTATGCTACAAAATTGATCTATTGTTTTGTTTAGTGAAATTCTATATAATCTAAATTTTCCTCTTTTTTACTATTTTTTATCCTCTTTAAAAAGAAAAAGAAAGAAATCAATGAAACCAAAAAGAAATTTGTATCAGTCTAAAACACAGCAAAATTTCTGTTTCAGCTAATATTGTTGTAGGTAACTGAGTAGACAGAAATATTACAGGCAATGACACAGAGTGGGGCCCTGGAAGGAGACAATGCAGAAGGAAAGACACCTTGCAGCTGTGGGAGAGGCCTCAAGACAAAAGAATGAACAAATGCATGCACATACCCCAGCAGAGATGGGCATCAGAGAATGACATTCTAAATAGGTATCCTTCCCCTTGAAAGAGCCAGAAAGACTCATTAACCCACCCCCATACAGGAAAAGCCCCATTCTGTATTCATGCTCTCTTGCTACGGGATTCGCTTTCCATTTGATCCTGATTTAATCAATGTTACCTGAGCAATTGCGTTCTGAATCTTACTGGTTGATCATAGTTTTGTCCTACCTCTGCCCATCTAGCGAGTCTTCATGCTTCCCACTTTGGAGCCGCTTTGCGTCCTGGATTTGCTCTACTGGCCCAAAATGCATACCCTGTCTCCAAAAAAAAAAAATCCCTAGAAAAGTCAGGGGCCTTGGCAACCTGACTGGATCCCCTTCTGCCCCTCTCTTAAACAGAAGCTTTCTTTCCTCCAATAAATATGTTCTGCTCTTAACCTCTGCTGTTCCTAAAGTTCATTTTTGGGTTTTAGAGAACATAAACTTGTCCCAGATATCTTTCAGGTTGGTAGTTTCTTTCTATTGTATTAATACAGCAAAAGAGTTGGCTTGAGCAAAACCTCCAGCTAAAACAATTTAAAGCACTAAAAATTCTTTAATATGTTAAAAATACAATGACACCATAAAAAATTACTAGACTAAATTCTAGGAAGAGACAACCTGGAGAGGTCAGATGAAAGCTACATTTGCACCTAAGACTTTTTTTTTTTTTTTTTTTTTTTCATTTTATGTATTTGGTACAGGGTCTCACTATGCAGCTCAGACTTGTAGTGATCCTCCTGTCTCAGCCTCCCAGTTCTGGGATTACAGGTATAATCCTGCACCACCATGCCTGGACTCAGTTGCTGGCTCAGCATACCTCAGAGGGAGGGCTGGTATGGCATGTAGGACCAGGAATTGAACCCTGCACTTGCCAAAGCAGGCACTCAGTACACTGAGCTATCTCTCCAGCCCTGTCCAAGACATTTCTGTATTGAGCCCAAATGGATGTGTGGTTTTGGATTCTCCTGGAGGGACCTATGGTAGAAAAGTTAGGGGCTCGGTGGCATGCAAGGCAGACAATTTTAATAAAGCTGGGCCCTAAAAGACTGCTTTATTCAGTATAAGCCAAAACCATAAATAAAAGATATTGACTTTCCCCCTCTCACTGACCTGCATGGAAAGCCCCCTATGGGACTAAAGAGAGACGTGGGATGGGTACAGAGGGACACTGGGAAAATGCTGTTTCTAAGCTTGCTCCTGAGAACATTTGCAGAGCAGAGTCACACCATAGTTAAAACGAACAACATCAAAAACAAAACCTCAAGTCAGCAACGAGTTCAAAGACACTTGTAGGAGAAATACAACAAGTGCTACTGAAAACCTGCATGTAGTCTTCCAAGTTTATTGAAAGACACTGAGACTTATGCAAATAGAGGGATCACTCACAACAATCAGAAACTTAGTACTCTAAAGATTTTTTCCTCTCCAAATTGTTTACAGATTCAACCAAGATCTGATCCAAAGCACAATATAGTCTAGTATGAGACTGGACAAAGAAACTAAATTTTATGTAGTGCTACAGCTAGTAACAGGTAAAACCGTCCTAGGCCAGAAAAGGAAGGGAAGGGATTACTATGATACTACAGTAGGAAGAACAGTAGGTAAGAGAATGTATACATGAATTTGTCAAAGTATCTTCAAACAATTACAGAACAGATATGCCATATCAGTGGAGACAAAAGGGGAGAGAAATTTTAATAAAGCAAGCTAGGAAAATTGGTTTGCTAGAGGAAGCCCTTCCCAGACCTTATCAAGGTCCAGTAGAATTCATATTCGTAATCCCTGGGGAAAGTTATTGGAATTTCAATAAATTAATTCCACTCTACCACTTCCACTGCAAACCATGGTGAGAAGACAGGCACTAAGTGTATCTGTGGGGGGCGCCACAGGGTCTTAAGTCCAGTTACGACAATGGCTAACCAGAACAAAGGCCTCAAAGCGGGGCTGAAACCAGGTTTTATTAATTTTTGAACAGGGCAGTGGCTCAGGGATTAGTGAACATGAGAACAGAGCGGGAAGTAGGTGAGGGTGCTGACCTGACTGGGGTAGGTAGGAGGTGAGACAGCACTTTGGCGATATGGAGAGAGAGAGAGAGAGAGAGAGAGAGAGAGAGAGAGAGAGAGAGAGAGAGAGAGAGAGAGAGACAGAGACAGAGAGACAGAGACAGACAGAGACAGACACAGAGACAGAAGAGTAATCTGCATCACACAGGTGGAGGCAGTGTCGTATGTTCTTGGGTCCATGCTTCAGCTTCAATGTGTGATCTTCATGCCCTGAGATGTCACAGATTCTTTCCCAAGCCCCACCTCAGCCAACAGCTGGCCTGCACACTAGCTTAAACAGGCAAGCTGGAAGCTATAGGAGGCATCACTGAGCTGTCCACTGCTTTACAGACTACACAGCAGCACCTCCACTAGAGCCACTGCCTTGCTTAAAGCCCATTGAGGGGATAAGGAATTATCCTAGCCAGCTCTGTACATGTGATACACAAAACTGGGGCCAGGCTTGGCCAACATGGAGCCAAATGCTCTTCTCTCAAGGCAAGCCATCCTGGTGGTCCTCCACAGGAAATTTGAACCAGATAAAAATGTCATTCTAGATGCATCCCAAGCCTGGTATGTGAGTGCAACCTTTAGCCGTGCTCTTGGGACCCCTCCAAACTCCTCCAGAACCAGCCCAGGCCCACCGTGCAAATGAGAACTTCCACCGTGCTCTCAGGACCCGTCCAGACACAGCCCAACACCAGGCCCTACAAGTGTGTGGAAGAGTTTCTGCACTCCCCTTTGCCTGCTGAATCCCTCTGGACCCAGTCCAGGCCTACTTGTGAGTGAGTCCTTCTGTTCTGCTCTCTGGACCCCTCCAGACCCAGCCCAGGCCTGGATACAGGCCTGGTGTAAAACTCTGTAGCTGAAGTCCGTGCAGAGAGGCTACGGGCCAGAACTACCCAGCTAATCAAGGAGCCTAACATCTTGCAAGAGGGGCACAACAGATTCACTTCCAAGGGCTGAAGCAAGATGTGGTATTTTTATACAATGGAGTATTACTCAGCTATAAAGAATGATAAACTTAAAGTCCTTACATTTAAGTGGATGTCACTTGAAGATGTACTCAAAAGTGAAATAAACCAGACCCACATGTGTAAATATCATATAGTCTCCCTAGTGTAAGAACTCAAAGAAGAAATAAAAATAGAAAGGTATAACACAAGTAAAAGGAAAGCGAGAATTTAAGGATTAAACAATGAAGAGAGGGCAATGAGAAAAGCTAGGAATCATGACAGGGACAAAACCATGCATTTATATGCACAAGATAAGGTCAGTCAAGTCCCCTCAGTATTTATCTTGAAACCCTGTACTGTACTTTGCAGATCCGTTGTCAGTGTCAGCCATGTGGATGAATCATGGCCATTGCTTGACCAATTTGCTCTCTGTGAAAGTCTGAGAGAATGTTTTCTCTCCACGTCACTCTCCTTAGGCACACTCTACATCATCGATCACATTCCTCTGTAGCCCCATAATCTCCTTGATCAGAAAATGTGGGCCACAACTGAGTTACAAGATGTTATAGTATAGGTTCTCCTACATCCTGAGTCTCACTGACCTTGAAAGGCTAGGGCCAAAATGTTGGTTGTCCTTGTAGCCCTTCTTTTGCTCTAATTTTTGGTCTACAAACTTAGTTTGTTAACCCTCCAGGAGAGAAGCTTATTATTACCCTACAACATATGCAGTTGGGTTTAACCTATCAGTCAATATCAAATGTCTTAGGCATAATATGGAACAGTTATTTTCCATCAAGTTAAATTAAGAATTTAAATGTCAAAAGCAAAATTTGTTTTTCTTTTCACTTTTTCTTTCTTTCTTTCCTAATGAGTTACATCTCCAGCCATTTTTTAGTTTTAAGATAAGGCCTTACTATGGTTGAGCTGCCAAGGCTGGGTTCAAGCCCGCAGTTCTTCTGCCTCAGTCTCCCAGAGTGTTGGGATGACTGGAATGTACCGCTACACTCAACTAAGGCTTCATAATTATTGAATTATAGGTAAATCCCTTTGTGACTTCACGGGTTGTATTTTGCTTGTATAGTTGTAGGCAAATAAATGGTCTAGAAAATGGGCAAAGTGAAAAACAAGCATTCTACACAACAGAAAACATAGATACAGAACAGCAGTCAGAAAAAGACATAGAGGGATTTCCCAAGTATTATCAATGTGTGTGTGTGTGTGTGTGTGTGTGTGTGTTCCAGGATTGAGGACATTATGAGGGTTTTTCCTTATAACTATTTTAATTGTGCGTATATTTATTTATGTATTTCATTAAATATATTTGAGGATTTCATACATATATACACATGTGTAGCCTATTTGCATAAAATATTAACAAATTTTGAATTAAAAGAATACCTGGGCAGAAGTGGGCCTTTCTTGAGGATTTTCTTTCAAACACTTTTTAATTAACTTCTCAACCTTAGGCCAGGGAGCGCAACCATATTCTCTAACTGGATCTAAAAGATTGAAAAAATATCATATTGATACAGTGGCGTACATTCCCTTTCAGTGTATAAGTCTAGAAGTTGCAAAGGAAAATACTTAACTCCATATTCCTGTATTTACTGTGAATTTTCCTATGACAAAATTAAAGCTAACTTGATCTCTAATAGAGTGAATACGATGGCTTGCTTTTCTATGGCATAAAAAAGAGACACACACATCCACTGAATAAAAGATTTCCATTTCATACTTGAATTTGAAATGGACAACAAAAACACTCTTGCTCGTAGGATAATTAGGCTTCCACTGAAATCCTTTTTATTTTAATTCCAAAAGTAAGCACGCATTTTCTCCTCATATCTTCCCCCAGAGGGTTTGTTATTCGTAAAAGGAATGGCATTCTTCAGGTCAGCGCAGAATACAGACCTGGATACTTCCGCTGAAAAAACAGACTAATAAAATAACCCAAATGACCTTGGTTGCTTCTCTAGCTTATTCAAAGAACAGTAAATTTCCTTTTGCTAGGATTATTTAAAGTCTCCCAGCAGGAGAGTGAATGCTGTATTCCAGGACCTGCTCTGCTGTGTGTGTACTCAACAGTATTTCTTAAGTGAAAATGAAAGGAGAAACACGAGAAACCTAAATAAATAAAAAGGAGACTCTGTAATGGAAACTAAACTCAGATCAAGGAATCAGTGACAAGTGCTGAGAATTTCTTGAAAGCATAAGGCAACCATCAAAAGGAGGTGTGATCCTATTCTTATTAACATTACTTTTTTTTCCCTTAGGAAAGGGTCTATAGGGTGTTCAGGGTCTCACTACTAGATCAGACTCATAGTGATCCACCTGTTTACAGCCTCCCAAGAGCTGGGATTATAGGCATGTGCCACCATGCCCAGTCTCAATTGCTGTCTCAGCAGGCCCGGGGATTGATTGAACCCCCGGCCTCGGCACCTGCTTGCAGGCACTTTAATCCACTGAGCTATTTGGCCAGCCCTCTTATTAATATTACTAACAATTATTATTATAAATACCTCAGGCTTTCATTCCTGCCTATAAATTGTTTTGCTCCAAGAAAACATAAATACCACTCCTTGCCTACGGGTGTTTAGCTCAGTAACTCTTCCTGAGTGCTAGAAGTTAACAAATCTGGGATTCTCATAACACTTTTCCTTTCCTGCATATTCTTGTAAATATAATACTAAATTCACAAATACTAACTTGGGATTTTTTTTTTGAAGATGAAAATTGCTATCTTCCTCGTGTGATTTTTATTAACATGTCACATGATTTAAGAATAGCCTCACATTAAGCACAAATTATCAGTGGTGAAATGAATTCAGTACAAACTACTCAGAAATAGAACTGTGGACAGTAAGGAAAGGGCTTTGTCTTACACAAAATAAAACTTACCAGGTAGTTTTCCTTGTATTGCTAATTCATCAAACTCATTTGGAAACTTCAAGCCCTCTACTATTCTACCTCCAGTTGTCAAAATGTCATAGAGTAATAAACCAAATGAATAAACATCAGCTTGTTGGTTATAAATGACGTTTCCTCTGGCAACTTCAGGAGCACGGAACCCTGAAAAGAAGCAAACACAGAAGTAAGTCTGCCCCACAACGGGGCTATACTAGAGCAAGCTGACCCAGGGCTAGACACCCAGGACAGGCAGGGCCTTGGGTTCTCCATGATGACATCTGATGAGTCTGCTAAGAGCCTTGTCCCAGAACATGCACCCCCAAGGACAATCTAGCAGGATGCTAATCTCCTTCCATCTTTATTACAAATCTTATAATCCTATTATGAGATCCTCAATCTCCAATACAATTACTTGGAGGGATAAAAGGATAAACATTCAATAATAAATTATTCAGTAGACAGTTATAATTAAAGGAATGAAGCCTCAGAGAAAAGATCCTGTTTCATTTTTCCTGCTCCTAATATTAATGATTGTCAGGGTACAGAGTTTAAAAGGCAGGATGGGTGAGTGAGATACCTCAGCAGACTAAGCGCCTGCTTAGGCAAGCACAGGGACCGAGCTTTGATCCCCAGCACCACATGCCCTGCTGGCCACCAAGACCTGGCACAGCGGTGCACACCTGTAATCCTAGTGCTGAGGAGGCAAAAACAGGAGGATCACTGTGAGTCCAAGGGGCCTAGTGAGACCCTGTACCAAATACATAAATTTTTTAAAAAAGGGCAGGATGACAAGAGAGGGGTCGCCTGGACAGCACACAGAGTGACTTCAATATGAATGAAAGCCCAATGCCTGTCTTAGTTCCACTCCACTCTACCCAGCGAAAAGCTAACAGTCAATCCAAAACAGTAGAAGTGTTCTCTCTGAGGCTCATGACTGAAGTTCTTTAAGTGAAAAATAAACTTTTTATTCCACAAGAGATAAAAATACCTTTAATCCTTGAAGAAAAAATGAATAATTTATACAATCTAAAGACTGTAGCATTCAACAATATCGATAATCTGAAGAAATCCAACCACAAATGGAAAACAGCTAAGCAATGTATACTATGCAGTGTATTTAAACTGAATTTTAACATGACATGCTATCTAGTACATAAATGAAATGATGGGACATAATTCTGGATAAACTTCTAAAAATGTGAGAAAAAAACCAACTGAATTAATTGTCTTAACTGACTTTGGTTTTGTGATTAACTTATTCTTAGGAAATTCATGCCATATGCTTAGTGATAAAATCACTTGCTGTCAAAGATTCAAAGACTCATATTCACATACAAAGTGAGAAGGAGAGAGGAGTGGAATAGTTTAAAATCAGTGAATATGTTTAGAGTAGATGGGTGCAATTATATTCCTGTTTCAAAATCCACAGGCTTAAAAGGTTTTCAAAATGAAAAGCAGATGGGTGTGTCTGCAGGCATACAGTAATTAAAGACTAGTAGTAAATACATCCAAATGTAACTGATTATCTCTGTGCATCAACATTACACACACTTTCTCCCCTGCTGTGGCATTTCTAAATTTTTTACAAAAACCTCCTTGAACAATCATTTGTGCAAGAATCACCCTGGTAGACAGATTAGACCTTCCCACGTGCAAAAGACATGATCCTTTTAGAAATGTCAAGTGTCCTTTGAGGAATACCAACATAATTCATGGTGAAGTCAAGAGTACTTAAAAATAACGAGCTCCTCACACATGAAATAGCTCTTTATGTTTATCTTGTTGGAACTTAACAAGGATTTTGGAAGTTGATTTCAATCTTACCAGATTGTTTATTATTCATTCAATACTTTGAGGTGTCTACTCCATCAAGGTCCTAGTGAAGGACTAGGAAAATGGTCAGCCACCTCTTTCCTGGCTAACTCACTGTTAGAATTTGTAATCAGAGTGTAGGAAGAGACTTGAAAGGTCACTGAGCGAGGTTTCTAAATTCTCAGTCAAAGCACGTGTCCTCTGCGAAAGATTTTATTTCTCCAGGCTTTAACTCACAGAGGTGCTCAAAGGGGCAGAAATTTTTTCATGATTATTTGGAGAACACTAATATATTTATGAATATGCAAGGAAATATTTATTTCAATATGCAAATGTTTTTAACCTTCTTACCCTTCTCTTTCAAAGTACATGTCTTCCCTGACATAATTCCCCGTATAATAATACATAATATTATTTATACATGCAGAAAGTACCTAAATTATGACACTGTTTGAAATGCTTTTATACATTCATCCAAGAAATTTCTCATGTATTTGATTACATTAACAATTTACTGATGAACAACCCCAAAGCTATTAAATGGGAGAATCAGTTTGGTACTTGGTAAATGTTTAATAAAGTATTGCCAAATGCATGAATAAATGAATACATAAAGCATAATTTTCCTCTGCAGGACTATTATAACAATTACCATGTTAAAAGTAATCAAAAATATGATTCATCTAAAAACTATTTTTAGGAATAATTTTTCAGATAAGCCTGAAAGTTTACCAAATGTAAAGAGCGAATAAGGAAAAGATCCATGTATTAAGAATGTGAGAAATGTATGAATTAGGTCTGAGTATTTTTCACATGGCACCCAAGAAACATGTATTTATTTCCTTTTTAATGTCAGAGAAGCATAGAGTACGTTGCATAACCTCTATCAGGTGATAACCAGAAGGGATGGCATTTATTATTTTACCTAAGGACTGCCATATGGATGTTGACAGACTCGAGGTCATCAGGCAGCGTGCGTCTCAGTCAACAGTACGTCACAGGATGCACATCACCTTTCACTCTCAACAGGAAGTCCAGGTGACATTCAAGCTGAAACTCTGCCAGCCCCTACTTACCCTTCGTATGCATGGACTCACGCATCACTGAGGTGTCAGTCCATGAGTTATTCCTCCCTGTGAGTCTTGTGACATCCCCTGGAGCTTGCCAGGGGATCTGCTCTAAGACTGCTTGGGTTTGCACCTGGACTGCCTTACAGACCTTGTTAACATTCCCTAAGCTTTAGTTTCCTCACCTCTAGGATAAGATATATGCTGGTAAGATACATCAAGGGTCATAAAGTTTAAACGAGATAGTCCATCCATTCAAAAGGCTTTAACTAAGCACAAGCAAGGAACATTCTTCATGAACTAGAAAGGTGTGTGCCTACACATGTCTTCTCTGATACACCTAAATTCACCCACCCTCATGCACACAGTCTGGGTAAGGGCACTTCAGTAAAGACTAACACAAAACAAAACAGAATCTTACAAGTCTTCAGTCAAGAAGTTTTTACATTAAAGATCCAACCTTAACATGAAGATCCATTAAAAAGAAGAGATACAGAGGAGGCACATCATGAGAAGAACTTCAGTGTTTCTTCTCTGAACTACTTTGGTAGGAGGCCAGGTGACCATGGCAGTGGTGACAAGGACTGTTACTTACATTTGAGGCAAAGTTTAGGACTGAAATAACTAGAAGTCCTCTACAAAAGATAATAGTAATAACAAGAGAAGTTTAGTAATATAACTAGAAAACATATATACTATATTAAGTGACATAAGCAAAACATGGACAGAAAACAGAGCTCAAGCCCTAGGTCTCTGTGTCATGATCTTAGTCCATTTATGTCACTCAAGTACATCATAAGTGACCCAGGGCAAGTGTTGGGCTCCCTATGAAGAATCAGCTGGTGAGAGAAGTATCCACATGTTTCAATCTAAGTGAGGAAGTCAGATACCAAAATCAAAGGCTATAAGTGAGAACCGAGATGAACTGGGCTGTCTGCTAGCTGACCTAGACCGCTGAGGGGAGTAGCCGAACTCAAATCCAGAAGTAGCTTGACAGGCCTCAGGAAGCCCCCTGTCCTAAGGAATGGACAATAAAGGAACTGCAAGAGTGGGTCTGGCCCACCTTTGGATTCCACAAAAATAGTGAACAGATCTACAGAGACAATTTCACAATTGTGTGTCCACTTTCCCTGGGATTCCACCCTTAATGCTTATTTTCTGAAACCTGCAGTTGACAGTATCTGCTACTCTACTGATTATTATGGTTCTGTTATTTTTTTTTTTTTTTTGCTTTTTTAATAACTATGATTGAATACTGAAGTCTGTTTGAGTACATGTGAGAGTTGCATGTGGTCTAGGAAAGAGCTACATGATTTAAAATTAAATACCTCTGGATTCAATTTTTATTTGGACTGAGTTACCATATGTACCCCTCATTATGTGACATAATATTACAAAGCCTAGATGTTCTCATTTTACAAGAGAAAATAATATCACACTTTTAGACTTGGCACAGAGATAAGGATTGTGTCTCTATTGTGAGTGGCACATAGCAAGTACACAAGAAATGATCATTATTTTCATTATTATTTAACATAGAGACACTCTCACTAACATACATACTCTGATGTGTTTATGAAAATGTTTTCAAAATATAACCAAGCAAAACAAAAGGAAGAATATATATGGAGCAAAACTAAAATCAGACACTGGAATCCGGGGAATCTCAGCCATTTGTTTACCCAAGCACATAAATTGGGGGACAATGGAACAACCTAGAAGCTCTTTTCCTGGTGAGATATACTCCAACTCATTTATTTCTGCTCTAGGCACAAGCTGCAATTACCAAGTTGGCAACAAGATACCTACGATCTTACTTACAAATAACTCACAGCACATTCACTGAGGACAGAGCTCTCCTCTCCAGAATGCATGCCAGCCTCAACTTTCTATTCCTTGCTCAAACTGCAGTAGGAAGATGTGATGCTTACACAGATTGCTGGCCTTGTTGTTCTACCTTATGAATCAGAATGTGCTCTGATGAACCTGAGAGTAGATGCCTAGCAGAGCTGAGAAGCAGGCTAGGTGTGGGGCGTCCCAAAGGGTGAACGGCGAGGCGCAAAGCACATACCCTGCAGACAGAGCCACAAAAACACAAAAGGATATGATGACACTGGAGATGAATTTTTACTGAGTAGAGTCAATTAACACTAGCAATAATCAGACTATTAGAACAAGCAAAACCAAAAGAGAAGTGGGAGAGATTGGGGTGAAAATAGAAAGCAACATTAAAAGACAAAATGATGCAGCCATAGAGGTAATGGTCTCTAGCACGGGAGTGTTTCACTTTACATAGCAGCCTGACACATCCCCCTACGCAGGGCTGCACAGAGGAACACACCATCTTTCAGAAGGGAAATACTAACACAGTACCAACTGCAAAGAAATAAAACTGAAATGCAGTGTTTAAAGCCCTAAACTCTTGTATAGATCTAAAATAAGAAGAAAGTGCTTCTGTCAAGAACTTCTCAAGCAGCACAAACCCAGATTAAAATTTTTTTCATAAGAATCTTGGAGCTAGGATGGTTGGGGAACATGCACCTTTTATTTTAGAAACACTAATAATAAGGTACATTAGGGTCAGGGCAGTCTCATGTACTCACATGTTCATGTTTCTGTAGTGAAATTCTCACATTCACAGTAGTATAAGAAATAAAGACCAAAGGATCAAGAGCATTTAGTTATTAAACACATCTGGGTTTTCAGAGTTCTTTGAGTTCAGAGCTCTGACAAAGAATTTGTCCTCCTAAATTCCTTTGGTTGGCTTCATTTTTACCTAAGTGCCCACAGTACCTATATTAAAATGTTATTTTACTTCTCATATCTCCCAAGCCATGATGGAGAACTTTCCAGAGCTTTCCATGCTACAAACATGTACCATAGGTTTGCCACCACTGCTCCAGAGCATTTGAAGATTATTAAAATCTAGCTTTTAAAATATAACTGGACATCAACCATTCTCTCCTTTTTACCCAGTTTTGCCCTGGGACATTGCATCAAGCCTTTGGTTTTAGTCCTTCCAAAGACAATGATAACAATGTCCATGTAACAGTCACCGTGTCAGAGACAATAAGGACCTGCTCACAGCGTGACAGACCACAGTGCTTCTTCTGGCTTTCCTGAACTCACAGTGAGAAGACTGGCTAGTGGACGCTCTGACGAGAGTCCCGCAGACGGCCAGCCTTACCCGGTGTGCCCTCCGATGTCTTTATTCCCATCCTGCAGCAGTACTGCGCAATCCCGTAGTCGGCAATCTTGGCAATGACGGCAGCGTTGGGATACAGGGTGAAAAGCAGCACGTTGTGGGGCTTCAGGTCCCGGTAGATAATCATGGCCGAGTGGAGATATCTGTCCGAAATGCACAGGGACACTTAGTGAAAGGAGATTACACCAGAATGATGCTGCCATAATTTCCCTCAATCTGTTATGTCCATGATGCAAATCATCAAAAATTCTGCACTTTAGAGATATTGCAGACAGAAATCTAAACATAGAAATCTAACTCTGCATAGCAAGGTTCTCTCTTTTTAAACAATGGATCTAAGCTGGTAAGTGATTTAAATTTTAAAACACAACCATCTCAGGAAAGGTAACAACTTTTCAGGACTGTCTTTCATACATCTTCACAATTACAGAAAGGAAATTCTGAATTATCTTAGTGTAAAATGAGTAGTTTACCTGATTTTTAAAATATGAGTGTTAAATAAGAGGCAATAAGATTTTGTTGTAACTTGCATTTATTTGTTTTGATTTTCTTAAAACTGTATAGCACTTTATCTCAGATTTTGAAATTCCATCACCTGTCTTTATTATTTTTTTTTCTAAAATGTTTCCAGACATTTCAGAGAATATTTCTTGCCTTTCGGTAATAAAAAATAACAATAAAAGATTTCTCATTTCATTCTGTTTGAAGGTGTCATTTACTGTAAAAACTGTTCTGTTATAAATCAAAGTGAACAAAGAACATCTGGGCTGAAAAAATGAATAAAATATTGACTTGGGAAACATGGCACAGAGAGATATTAAAGATTCTTTTTTTTTCAGAGATAAATTCAAGCAACTGAAAGCAATTAAAGGTGGATATTCAAGCAAGGAATTAAAAACTAGCTGCTATAAAGCATCTGGAAGTTCCAGTCTCAGCAAGGTTTTAGCCATCCTAAAAACATCACTAGACAGTTCATAGTGACCCAATCACTAATTGAACCTTTCCACTTTTCCTTGGACATCTACAAAATTCAGCTCTGCCGTCTTTCTCTGCACCTCCCATTTCACAGCTATTTCATGACCAACCTTGAAAGAACAATTTCTTAAGGGACTTGAAGGAGGTAAATTTCAATTCTTCATTTGTTTGTGGGTTTTGGTTTGGGTTCATATCATACCAGAGAGCGCTTATTCCTTTCCTTCATTCTGACCAGTGTCGCAGGGGTTAGGAGCAGAGTCTGGGCTGCCCTGAACCCTCCACTGACTGACAGTCTAGATAGTGTGTGTCCTTTAATTGCGCCAACTAATGTGCCAGGTTCTCCCTCTTCCAGGATGTAGCCAGGCTCTCTGACAGTGGGCCTATTCATTTCAGTATGCACAGCTTGGGCTGATAAATAAGATAAATGCACTAATGACATTGACCTTAACAAAATGTAATGAGCTTGAAAGGAAAATTTACTAAGGGCTTATTGAAAGCCCATTAGCTGTTCTTCCCTTGCTGAAGAGAAAAGCTGGAGATTAAGAAGGAAAAACTTAAAGCCAAGTCATACATTATTAAATAGCATCTGAGTCCTTCATAACGTGTGCCTCTTTCTGTATATTTATAGAGCACAGGCTTTTTCAGAATGCTTCCTAAATGCCAAAAAATAGTTAAAGTTAATTTGGAGTAATATCAGTGGGAAAGAGATTATCTAGGCTAGAATGTTCAATTATACAATTTAATCTTCAAAAATATAATTTAATAGCTTTTAATAAAATAGTAAAATGGCTCTTGAATAGCAGTAAGTACAGACCCTGCCTGCCAGACAATAATCCAGCCCTAAATGAAGCCCTATGCAACAATGAACAGTCAAATATTTTATTAAAATTAACTATATTCAGTTAAACAGTCATTCTTTAATTATGAGTGTCATCAGAATTTCTAAGAAACCCCTGCCTTCATAATTTATAGCCCAAATAAAATCATCTCTCTATCCAAATATCTCTTCCTAAATAAAATAATTCAAAACATTCACTCCTTTAACAACTGTGCATTGGTATCTGGGAGAGCCAGTCCCGGGGAGAGACACAGCCATCTTTGCATCTCTGCCCTTCAGAGGCCACTATCCAGGACAGGCAGGTGCCCAACTAAAGCTACAGACCGTGTAAGCATCAAAGCTTGCGAAGCAGAAAGGGACGGAGAAGGCACGGAGGTGAAGACAGGAAGTGGATGCTCCCCCTGGACTGAGCTTTCCAGCGCCAGCGTGAGGTCACCTCTGCGCTTCACCTTTAGCCACTAACACTATGTGCCACTTGGTGCAAGGACCAGAAATGTGAGAGAGGCTCCTGCTTGGCGGGGAGTTGAGTGTCACAGGCGAGGGGCCGTGTGAGCAGAGTCTCAGGGACAAGAGTTCCCAGGCAGCCAAGTGTGTGCAAAGAGAGGGAAGGCAGGTGGGAGGGCAGAGGTGTGGTCAGTGGAAATGCTCCCTCCAGCCTAGGCAGAATGCAGAGTGCAGGCAGGGGATGGGCGGAGGCTACAGAGGTAGCCAGGGACACACTTGCGGGCAGAGGCACAATGCCGCAGTGTGGATGGGCTCTGAGCATGACGGAGAACGCCAGGAATTACAGATGTAGGCAGGTTTCTATTATAAAAGAAATTTGCTGATAATTCTGTGGAGACGCTAAACACAGGCAGCATTTGTGGATAGATGGACAGATGCATAGATAAGATAGTAATTATAGATAGGATAGAGATGATAGACAAACTGGTTTTAGAAATCATGCAAAATAGTTTCAAGGACCTGATGGACAGATGAATACTCACTCTGGAGGTGGAGGACTTGCGCCTGGAGGTGACCACAGGAGCCCTGCCAAGATGAGTGGGAACACAGAAGAAACCATGGGCGCGGGGCAGAAGAGAACAGCAAGGGGGCAAGCTGAATTTTGAAAATTTTGGAGGATGGAGCAGAACTGTTGAGAATTACAATCAAGAGCTGAAAGGAATGGACTGGATTGCAGACAGCTTTAGTGGGCCACGGGATTGCAGAAGAGGGGAGATGCCATGTGAAGAAAGGTCTATGCGCCTTTCCTAACTGCTCCTTCCCCAACGATAGTCCAAAAGGCTGTGGTCTTGCTGTTCCTTTCTACTTCTATAGTTGTAGCTCTCTGTTAAATTTTATTGGGGCTAGCAATTTTATTTTTTTTTTTTTCGGTAGCAGGGATTGAACTCAGGATCTTCCACTTGCCAGGCAGGTGTTTAAGCCGCTGAGCTGTATCCCCAGCCCCGGAGGCTAGCAAATTCTAATGCTGAATTTTGAAAACATATTTAGTGTTGGCAAAAAAAATCGATAGCTCCTGAAACCTTCTAACATCTTGTAGCGTAAGGTCTCAGAAGCGCCGCTGGTATTATGCTAAGAATAAATGAGGCAAAGTATTGGAAAAAAAATATGCTGGGAGCTAATTTACTTCACCGGAAACTGCTGCATTGGTTACTTAAAGGAAGGTTTCAGACAACTAAAATAAGTTGTTTTAAAAATAAAGTTTTTCAGACTTGAGTAAAAAATAGCAAGTGTTCGTTTTACAAATGAATACTGTAGGGAATACGTGCAAGATTGAGGAAACAACGCGCGCCTGAAGTCAGGAAAGTGACTCACAGCAGTCAGCAGTCGAAACTGCCTTTTAAGAAAAGCTGTTTGGCGTAAGGCTCCCCCCTGGTGTTCAAAGGAAGACATCTCACCCCACACCCAAATCCCTGCCTTCTTCTGCATTTAAAACTCCATCTGGTCTTTGGTAGTTTCTGGAACCTTTTAGGAACCGAAATCTGTGCATTTAATACCTCTGCTGTATTCCACGGAAGCTATGCATATGTAGGCACATGCTCCTGATTTGGTTTTGCGCGGGACTAATTCGTTTTCCACTCCCCTTGCATTTGCAGACACTGCCAACGGGGGACACATTCATCGCCTTCCCAAAGCAGCATTGCGTCTCCGGATGGCACCACAGACCGGGCACTCTCTCCCTCCTTCCCCATCTCTCCCCAGCACATACTCTGAGGCTGCGCTGTTTGGGGCAAGCGAGATGAGCTCCTGCTTCCGTGGCTCCAAGGTTCTGGGGGCAAGGAGAACCGATTTCAGACAGGAAAACATTAGAGCCTCCAGCAGCAGCAGTGGTACTGACACCAGAGCCACGGGGACTGTCCTCTCTGAGGACAGACCGGAGTATAAGGCAGGAGTAAAGCCAAATGAAGCAAGTGGCTGAGAGCACTGAGCAGGAGGTGAACTGGAGAGGGCCAGCAGGAAAAAGACTTGGTCCCACTTCTATGAGGAAATACTGCCCTCGCTGTGGTGTCAAGGATGACCAATTTCTTGGGACAAAGATGAAGGCGAGGACAAGTTGCACATGAGAGGTGGTTGAGGCTTAAACTCTGGAGGGAGAGAGATTTGTGAGAGGAGGCTGCATAAGGATATATTTTAGTTTCAGGGCTGAGAATACTTGCAGGATTCTTAGGTATGAGATGGAAGATAAATAAATGAAGGAAGGATGACTCAGAGGAAAACCTCCAGAAAACCAGAGGCAGGGAAGTCTCCAATTACAGTGGAACCTCGGTGGTTCACGAATTTAATTCCTCCCACAGTTCTGGTCACAAATTGAATTGGACAAGAACAGAATCAAATTTCCCCGTAGGGTCAACATTAAACGTAGCCATTGAATCTGACTCAGTTCTCCTCCAATCTTAGAATTAGCTCATTGATACTTTAATGCTTGCAAGCCTAACCTACATGGTTTTGGGGGAGGGAAGTCAGAACAAGGTCAAGACTGTGAGATTGAGAACAGAATTCCACTCTGAGGTGCTGCGTGCTCTTCCTGCTATCATTTTTATGACATTACAAAACTGGGTCCAGTAAACAGTAATGGCCATCCAAAATACCAGTGAGATGCAAAGTTACTGCAAAGTGCTTTTTGCAGAGCAGCAGGTCGACAGTCACACTCTTCATGTGCTGAATAGAAAGTAATACGATGAGTCACCTCAAGCCATCCGCCACGTGGAGTGCAATCCTGTGCTGGAGGGTCCGGGTGAGGCTGGCCTTGTCCTGCTGGAGCAGGCGATCCAGGGAACCCTTGGAGGCCAGCTCCATCACCAGCATCCGGGGACGAATCCCAGCCGCCAGCAGAGATATCAAGCTGGGGTGGTGAAGGTGGCAAAGCACCACCAGCTCCTGCAGAAATGCAAAGTGACACAGGTGTGACACGGTATGGGCACTCACCTGCTCCGCCTCCGCCCTGGGGAGCACGGTTTCCCTGCCATGGCTGCATGGCACCAAACGTCCCATTTCTATTCTGAGTTTCTAAAAATATGTTCACCCCTTTCCAATAATCAACACCTAGATTTGGAACTGTTCTTGGAATTATTTTTTTAATTTAAATTTTCTCTTTGCTTTGCTTTTACCAGTACATTGGACAGCAGAACAGAACACACAAGTGTTCCGAGTAACAGGCCACACCAACAGTACCTACCGAAGACGGTTAGCCACGAAGCTGTTTCAGCTGAGGACTCTGAAACTGACTGCTATTGAATTAAAACTGACATGTGCAGTAAGGCCTCTGTGGTTTAGTGCTTACAGAAATTTCTTGAGGGGAATCCTAACTCCATGGAAATGGATGGTACGGTCCCACCCTGAAACTCTCTAATGCCTTTGTACCATACTTGGATTGAAATCGAATGTATTTGCATGCCCTGTGACCTCACCCAGCCCAGCCCTCATGCTAGGCCCCACCTATTTTTTTTTAGGAATTCAACAATGATTGTTATGTTGCATATTGTTATCTTCAAATTATTGGTTCAGATTACAAGATATAAGCATGCAAAATTGGTCAAAATTATAAAAAGTTAAAAAAAGAGCGAAAAAATTTAAGCGCTAATTACTCCTGTCAATAGACCAGTAGAAATAAAGAAATAAGCAGTACAATTATCCAAGCTATCCTGTGTGTGTGTGTGTGTGTGTGTGTGTGTGTGTCTGTTTTCCTCTCCTTTCTTTTCTCCTTCTCTCATCCCAGGTGTTCCTTCCCTTTGAGCAGTTTCTTTCCTTTTCACAGTATTTATTGTACCTTTCAGATTTTATTTACTCTTTCAGGTTCTCACACTAACAACATAATATAATGTTTACACAAGCAGGTCGCATTTATTTCATTTATGAGTATGGTCTCTAGTTGCATCCATTTACCTAAAAAAGTCTCAAGTTTATCTTTTTTATAGCTGAGTCATATTCCACTGTATAAAAATACCATGTCTTTTTTAATCCATTCCTCAGCTTATGGGCATCTGGGTTTTTTCCAAGAATTAGCTATGACAATTGTGCTGCTTTAAACCTGGGTACACAGATATTGCTGTGGTATGATGTTTTCAGTTATGGAAAAAATGTACAGGAGGTGAATACCTAAGTTAAGTGAAACCACCAATCCTAGCTTTTGAGGAATCTCCACACTGATTTTCTCAGTGGCTGTGCCAGTCTGCGCCCTCACTGACTATGGAGAAGGGTTCCTTTTTCCCCCTCAGCCTTGCCAACATTTGTTATTGGTTGACTTCTTGATGACGCCCCATCGTAATCCTTCCTCTGCTTCATTCATGGCCCTGCATTTGCTTAGCTCCCTGACGTGTTCCACAGCCACCAGCTGCAGGATCCTTGCCCTGCCCCCTTCTTGTGACAGATTCCTGGCCGTTCAGACCCACCCTTCCCCGAGGGCCCCTCTCTGGTCCCCTCCTTTTCTTAAACTTATTTTTTATTTTATTGAAGTACAAATATCAATGAGACAGTTTTAAGACAGCTTAACAGGACGGATTCAATAAATTAATACATTCCAAAGTGTTTCCATAATGTCTTGGTATCATACAAGGTGCGTACATGATATTATACTTGCAGACATTATTATAGCAGATGTCTCTTATCAGTAAATTAAAGAGAGTGTAGCTGTTTACATATCTTATTTTTTATATGTGAATTGTATCAAAGATTCAATAACTAATACTTTCTACCTTGTTATCTTCCTAATGGTTGTCCATAGTACTAGAAGCCAACATAATATCCTGTCCAACCACCATTAGTGCAAATCTTTCCTCTCATAGAATTATAAAGCAGCCCCTAAGCGGCCATCATGAAGTCAAGGCAGCACTGCAGCCTGAACGGAGGTCTGCACGGGACACCACCCTTTCTCCTGAACTCCTTACTTGAGGCTGTGCACTTTCCTAAGGACCCCACGGTATTTGAATTTGACAGGCGCCGTGTTCCACTTATTACTCAGGAGTGCAAAACTGTAATTTAGTTGAGATTTGCCATTTTTCCAGAAATCTACCCTTCTAGACCACATTACATGAACCTATAGTTTCTTTCATGGCGGGACTGTTTTTGAATTCTGCATGAACTTTACTCTATATATTTTACTTTACTCTGAAATTATAGTTGAAATGTATAGCTTTCTGTGATATGAAATGAACTCATGATTCAAACTATGACTGCTGCAGACCTGTCTGTCTAACAGCCAGCTTCAAAGATACAGCGTATCAGCGCCAACAGCTTTTGTGAGGAAACAGAAGGGTGGAGGAGACCTTGGTAGCTGAAAAGGGAGGGCCGAATGCCCAGAGCGAGATTCCCCAGAACAAAGCTGCAGACAAAAGTGCAGTTGCGGGACAGATTCAATAACTAATACATTGCAAATTGTTTTCATAATGGTTTGTTATCGTACAAGGTGCATACATGATATTATACTTACAGACACTATTATAGCAGATGTCTCTAATCAGTAAATTAAGAGAATGTATCTGTATACTTATTTTGGTTTTTTAAAACTGAATTATAGCACAGTTTCAATAAGTAATACTTTCTACCTTGTTATCTTCCTAGTGGTTGTCTATAGTACTAGAAGCCAATATAATATCCTGTCCAACCACTATCAGTACAAATCTTGCCTCTCATAGAATTATGCAGAAGCACTGCATATTTATCCTAACTGTACTGTTTATACAAACATATCATGATTCTTCCTTTGTATTCTCCCTTTTCTGTCTAGACCTGTCAAAGATGGGCACTCCATTGTCCCTAAACCATTATAGGTGCCTGAACTCAGCGACACAATCAAACACAGTCCAGCATTACACAATAATAGTGAGTTATCTTAAGAAGTTGTTGACTACAGCCATTTACAGCTCAACTTATTATTATGGCCCCACGTTATATACCTCATTTTTATACTTTTCTGCTGGATGGTTAAGACTGACAGAGAGCAAGGCCTATATACCAAAAGATGTAGCTTTTCTTTCTGATGAGGTCAGTGAAGTCCCCTCAGGGTTTATCTTGTAATCCTGTACCTTACTCTGTAGATCCTTTGTCTGTGTCATCCATGTGGATGAGTCACGGCCAATGCTTGACCAGTTTGCTCTCTGTGAGAGCCTGAGAGAAAGTTTTCTCTCCATGTGACTCTCCCCAGGCACACTATAGATCATCAATCTCTTTCCTCTGTGGCTCCATAATCGTCTTGATCAGAAAATTTGGGGTACAACTGAGTTTCACGATGTTACAGTACAGGTTCTCTATGTCCTGAGTCTTCGCTGAACTTGAAAGGCTAGGTACAAAATCTTAATTTGATTTGAAACTGTCTCATTGCTATTTGTTCTTCAATTAAAAAAAAAAAAAAAAAAAAGAAAGTAATTCGTAGCCAGTGAGGTTAAGCCCATGGGTTGCTGGACTAAGCAGAAAACCGTGGGTGTGGACGGAGTAGACGTGTGGTAGAGGTCCTGTGTGTGCACTGGAGCTGAACGCCATTGTGGGATGGGGCGCAGACTGGAAGTGCCCCTTCCACACAAAACCACTGCAGCAGCATTGAACAACCTTATAACAACCAGGGGAATAATAAAGGCCTATACACCAAGCAGTACTAAAGAGGGACGTAGAAGCTGAAGAAAACATAGCATTTGTAGGCCTTTCAGGTTTCTACTGAAAGAATATTTTATGGAAATAAATTACAATGACAGGCATTTTGCAGAACATCTTCAAGGGAAAAGAAACATTATTTGAAATCAGTTTGTAAGAATTGTTATTGAAAATCTGATGTTTGAGTAAATTTTGGTAGAGGAATCATTATAAAGTTGACATGAAAGGGGACTATCGGCTTGGAATGTAGCTCAGTGGCAGGCTAGTCATCTAGATGGGTGAGTCCATACCATCAGAAAAGGTGACAATTTCAGTGGAAAACAGAAAAAAAAAATTTAAAAAGACAAAAGCTAGGCAATACACAGGCAGCCAAACTACATTTTCCTTGCCTTACTTGGCTAAGGTGATTTATTTGTTTTCCAGTTCTCAGTAAGGAATAACTTACATTAATATCTTTATTTTGTGACATAACATTCATGTTTTAAAAATATATACTTTAGAATAATTTATAATTAAAATTAAATTCTTTTTTAGTGTTTGAATTTCTCAATAGAATGTGAAGTGCATGATGCACTCATCCCAAGGCATTTCACATGCCAGCAAATATTTATTTTGTGAATGAAGAAACTCTATTATAAAATGTATCCATTCAAAAAAAAAAAGTGCAGTTGCTTAGGAGACAAAAACCCTTTTCCCATGCCTGATTCACTCACATGGTTAAAATTGATGAGAGCAAGTCAAGTTAGCTCTGTTTACTTCTACAGGGAGTGGGAAAACCATTCACTGACTGCAGAAAGGAAGCTACAAGCGAATGTTATAAATGTTTACCGATACACAACTACCGGTAGGCTGACCTTCAAACATGCAGGACCAAACACCAAGATGGTCTTCTTTTGCTTTCTTCTTTTTTTTTTTTTTTTTTTAAAAAAAAGAAGTACATAATGCACACTCTACTTTTTCTATTTCTTTGACCATTTTCCTGGTTTACCCACTTACCAATAGCAGCTCTGTACACATTTTCTTTTTTTTTTTTTTTTTTTTTGTCTTTTTGAGACAGGGTCTCCCTATGCAGTTCAGGCTAGCCTTAAGCTCACTTTGTAGCTCAGGCTGGTCTCGAACTCATAACAATCCTCCTGCCTCAGCCTCCCGAGTGCTGGGATTACAGGCATGCGCCACCACGCCCGGCTTCTGTACACATTTTCGAAAATTATTTTATTTATTTATTCAGTACAGGGCCTCGCTACACAGTTCAGATTCATAGTGATCCTCCTGTCTCAGCCTCCCCAGTGTCTGGGATTACAGGGATGCACCACCATGCCTGGGGCCAGCAAGGCATGCAGTACTAAGGATCAAACTCGGTTTTTTTTGTTTGCCAAGCAGGCACATAGAACTGAGCTATCTCTCCAGCCCCTCAGTACACATTTTTAGTGTTTTGGTCTCCATCAGAGTTACTCAAACACATTTCACAAAAGGGAAACATACATTGAAGATTAACAGCAAGGGTGGAAAATCAATTTATAGAACAAATTGCTTATGGATTGAAAGTGTGTCCGATTTTGGTCACAGAACTACTTCAATATGCAAAATGTCTCACTTTATTTGTAGAACTACAGTGTGACTTTTGTTACCAATAATCAAAAATTTCCCAGGATATTGCATATATTCATGAAATTTTTCATTATTCAGAATAATGAAATATTATGGCTATATATTGTTTGAAGTTTGCAAAGATTACTTAGAGACAATCACAAAGACTTTTTTAATAAATTGAGAAAAAAAGTGGGAAGAACAGAATTCAAAATACAGTTGGTTTATGGTGAAAGCAGAATGAGCACTGATTTCTACTTTCCCTTTCACCTTATTTCTCGCCTTACCCTATTTCTGTCAGCAAAGACTCAAAAAAGAGACCAATCCTAGCCCAGGACAAGGAGTACTGAGGTTTGTCCACCATTTGTTGTGGACTCACTTCTTTCCTCCTGAAAACATCTTGATCTTTGCTGAGGTGTAGAACCTTCACCCATGTGGCCTGTGGTCCTCCAGGGGCTGACTCCTATGAAACCACAGGATTAAGGTGACACCATCCTCCTGGCCCTGTGATTGCTGGCTCCCTATTACAACTCCAAGCCAATCAGCACACAGCATTGCTCTTAATAGAAGTGCTTGTGGAGAAAATGACGTAGGTGCAATCAAGGCCCGAGAAGTTTTTCTTTTTCACTTAACGACCTACTGTGTCAGAATTTTGGTGCCTCTGTAATACAAGGTTTTAAATGACAGACTTTCTGGTCTTCTGTGCTGGTGATACATGACTCTAAGGCCTGGAACCTATGTTACTGCAATAACAGCCATTCTCACAGAATAAAGGCAATACCACAGCATGCTAGCAGCAGGCTGGCAGAAATGATGAAGGCACTGGCCAGAGCCACAGAATTTCTGCTCACCCTACAGTGAGCATCCCACGATTTTTTTTTTTTTTTTTTAGGATGGAAATTGAAGGCAGTTTACCAGATGAAACTCAGTGTGGAAGATTTTTGAGCGTAGAAGAAATGCAGGACAGAGCATGAAATATCTAGAATTCCCTAATGCTGTACTAAGGAGGCAGGCCGGGCTACAGCCTGGCACCCCCAAAGGTGATCAACACAGAGTAAGTAGGCCGGGAGGTCGCTACCTCCTTAACCCAAATAAAAAGTAGCCAAAAATAATGCCCACCCATTAAGACTTCCTGGTCTCTCCTGCTTCTCAGAGAGTGCCAAGAGGCAAACAGAACTCTAAAGGTGCAAAGAATACCTCTTCAGTGACCTTTCAGAATCAGTATAATCCTCTAACAGCCACTACAGACCAAAAATAGATACGGGAGGCATCGAAATACTCCAAGTGGAAAACCAACAGATGAAAGAGACTAGTAACAAAATAGATGACCTCAGAGAACCTCAGTCAAACAAATAATTGAAGTAATTGATTCCAATGGATATAAAGGGAAATTGCAGGTGGCATCTCTTCTAACAATATGACTGCAAAGGAGCAACCAGGGGAAGGAAGAATTGCTAGAAATTAAAAATATGATTATCCAAACAAAAGTCAGTAAGAAGCTAAATAATGACGCATGCTGATAAACAAAGTACAATAAGACAGTCATGTAACTCCCTGAAACTGCAGATAGACAGAGTTTTGAGAGGAAATTCAGAAGACCCAGAGGTCTCAATAGCTAGTGAACACACCTACACAAAAGATAAAAAGTACTTAATCTTCGCTAGCTAGATACAGGAAGAGCAGGACTTCAACTCGTTTATCATACTATTGTTTTATTACCTAACCTAGTACATAGCAGCTGCTCAATAAAATCTAGCCAATGATTAATAAATGCTGTGAAGTAATAAATAATTGAAAAGAATTCACTGATGAGAATTTCCCCTTGTAATGAAGAAGGTGGAATAAAATAGCGGATTCATAGCATGGCATGGTGGTACCTGTGATCCCAGCATTCAGGAGGCTGAGGCAGGAGCACTGCCTTGAGTTCAAAACTATCCTGAATCACATAGGGAGACCCTGTCTCAAAAAACAAAATCAAGAAAATGACTCATGAACATATTTGTGAAGTTTCAGGGTGTCAAGGATAAGAGAGATCTAAAAGATGAAGTTTTCAGTTTCTAAACAAAGGTTGTCCTATATGAGAAGAAATATGTGACTGACAGTCTAGTCATTAGCAACAGCAGGAACTAAAATAATCAATGGTATTTTCTTCAAAGTTTGAAGAAAAATTATTTTAAGCCTAGATGTCTAAAAATTACAACAGCATATCCATCCATCAAAGATGAAGGCAAAATTCAGATACTTTTAACATGTAAGAACTAAAAACATAACCTCATTACTTTAAAGCACTTTTTCTCAAAAAAATTACTTGAAGATAGTCTCTAACAAAACATAAAGATAATTCAGTTAAGAGAGTCACAGAATACAAAAACTATCAAGGAGAAAGCTGTGGGGGGGGTGCACACCTGTAATCCCCGCACTCAAGAGGCTGAAGCAGGAGGATCCTTTCAAGTTCACGACCAGCCTGGGTTATAAAGTGAGCTGAAGGCTAGCCTGAATTGCATACTGAAGCCCTGTCTCAAAACGACAAAAAAAATCTGTAAAATTGTAAATAGCCTGAAAATCTTTCTCTTCTTAGAGTAGAAAATCAGGAGTGAAAAAAGGAAAAAAGAAGAAAACTGGTTCTATCATCCAAGCTATGTGGCTAAGAACTTAGACACTAATAAAACCCAATGGACACATGGAGTGTATCCTTCATCTCAAGATGTTAAATAAGAGATTATCAGAAAGTCTAACTCAAAAGACACGCAAAAACTTAGGATGTAATTGTGACCCAATTTAAAATAAGGTCCTGTTTAAATTAAAACAAGGTCCAAATTTAATTTTTTCTCAAATTTAATTTCTTAATCTAATTATAATAAGGCCCTATCTTCCATTGATGATAAATACATAATAATAAACAATCCATTTGATTTTGACATTTGAAATATTCTCAATCTAGAAGGAAAAAGAAATACCTACAAGAGAAGGTTACTTTTCCTTATCTAAGAGTAGAAATACTTCGGTTTTGTACAAATAAGTTAAACAAAACATAAGAGGCATTCACTGGTTTTGTTTTAGAATTAAACTAAATGCAGAAGTCAAATAACGTAATTATAGTAACAAAATTCAACATAAATGTCGTAAACTTCCACATAGAAATAATAAAAAAATAAACTAGCATTTAAGAAGGGTTTGAAAAGAGGGGGAAAAAAAGAATGATGATAATTTTCTTCAAGGCAAAAAACAATGAGCTAGTATGTGGGATCTAGAATTGGTGTACTAGAAAAATAAAAGTTTCACTATTTCAAATTATAATTAGTATGTTAGGAAAAAACATAACTGATTATATATATATATTTTTTTTTATTTATTTATTTATTTTTAAAACTAGAAACAAACAGGAAAGGCACCTGAAGACTCAATCAGTATGCCAGCTTGGCCCATCTTTTGTGACAGGCAATTAAGAAGTTCTTTCTAACATTGACAGGTTCAAAAGGAAAAAGAAAAGGTACAAGCTTAATTAGTGTTTCAACCTAAGATTGCTAACTTCTGATTAAATTAGCTACATGAAATCATGCTTTAAAATGTGCCTTTTACTTGAACATACTGAAGTCAGATTGACTAAAACAAAAACCTGTCATGTCTGTGGGTCAGAAAAATGAAAGACAGACATTCTGCAGAAAGCAGGCGCTAAAGTGAGGAGTGTGCTGGGCTCCAGGTCCAGAAGGGGCAGAAGCAACAAACAGGCCCCTGATAGGACCAAGTTTAGTCTCTAAACCTCACAGAGCACTCGGGCTTGTCGTCCACAGCGCACATCAAGGCGACAGCCTAAAAGATGAAATGTGAGTCTTCCCTCCCTAAATTTAGATCAGACTCAAGTATTACAACTACTGGGATTTTCCAAATGCTGATTTTGCTTTGTGTTTTAAGCAGAGAAAAGGGTTTTACTCCATTAAAAACAGAATAAATTAACTTTTGTTGAGAGAAATGTCCTTATTTTGCATTTTCACAATTGCATGCAAAAAACAAGAGTTCTGGGAAATTAACACTGTGTCAGTTTGAGGTAAGAGTTCAGGGCTGATGCAAGCTGGACAACCAACCGATGAAAGTGTGTGAGAAGTGATGAAAACCCACAACTAACCAGCAGAGGGAGGTGTTACCTAAAAAGAGAAGACATGCAGACACCACAAGACCCACAGTGACTCCAGGCTGAGGGCTCCAAGCACCCAGCAAGGGAAGAATCAGAAAAGCATGATTTATAGTCTTGGATTGGCCACCAGCGCTGTGCACCAGACCAATCAGAAGATGCTATTTTTAATTCTTCATTTACGTATGAGTGCAAACAATCAAAAGACACTGCCTTGATCTTTTCGTTTATATTAGGCAAAAAATCAAACAACCTTTTCAACATGACACTGTATATCTGATGTGAGTGTCAAGTGAGTTTCTGAAGGATAACTGTCCTGATTCCACTTTTACATGAAGTAGGACACAAATCACGTATTTTGGATAGGAAAGGCTCCTTCCCCTTTAGAGAGAGGAGACCACCTCCTGGGGTGAAGCTGGACAGCCCTGGGGGGACATGAGTCCTGCAGGGATGCCAGCAGTAAACTGCCCTTGCTCCTCCTTGCGTCTGAGTGTCTCTGTTCAGGTCCTCCACAGCCTCTTGCTTCCCTTTATTTCTGGGGCTGCTGTGAACCTTCTGCCCTATCAGCCATACTTTGTCTTCCACCTTTCATAAATCTACACCCTATTTTTCTGTGTCACTCGTCCAAGTCTTTGTTCAGGGCACCAAGGACTGGGGAATAAACCCCGCAGGCCTCACCGGTAACAAGTTGATAGAATAACATCGTTGGATTGCTTACTTGTCTCAGCAGCCTGAGTGATGTATGTTTATTAAAAATCTTCACAGCCACTTCCTCCCCTTCATAGGCTGCTCGATAAACTGATCCAAAACTGCCATCACCTGCAGGAGAAAAACACACACACACACAAAGCACTTAAATTTATCTTTCCAAACAGGAAAAGCAAGTTTTATCTGTTGCAATTGCATCCATTGCATATGCCAAGAAATATCAGACCCATTTGTTTCATGGAGCCAAGCTTTCTCCATTCTTCCTCTTCCTTCCTAGGCCACACAGTCCCCCACAGCATCATCTGTCCCCCATGCAGAGAACTTCACACTGGCCCTGACCATGCTGTCCCAACGAGTCCACCATCAGCTACACTCATTATTTTTTTCTGAATAAGGTTTTATTTCACCCTCCATCTAGCTGATTAAAAACAAAATAAAATCTTTCAAGGTCCCCTGGAGTCAAAAGAATTCATTCACATCTTTGCCCACGCCCAGCCCCACAGCCAGCAGGCGGGCCGCCATGCCACCTCACTGCCAGCCCATGTTCTTCTGGTGCCCTTGGGGGCCCTGCACAGGCTGGCGCCACCTCTCTCTCCCACAAAGTCCCTAAAATTCCTCTTGTGTCATGCCACATGGTGCCCAATGGTTGTACATAGTCTATTAAATCAAAGCCAGTGCAAATTTAGCACTGAGTTCCTTCACTAGCTCTTTTCCATCCTGTGTCTCCTCTAGGCTTAAGTGGAGTGCTTTTCCTCCTACTGCTGGCTGACTGTAGCTATCAAGAGCTTTTTCAACATACTAATGTCTGGGCTCAAAGATTCTCATCAAACTAGTCCTGGGAAATACTGGTCACTAGGATTTCCTTCTTTTTTCTTTGCTTTGTTTTCATTCTTCTCTTTTCTTTCCTTTTATTTTTTTCAACCAAGTCTGAGAACAATAGCTCTACATGAATTGGAATAGTTGAACACCCCCTGCACCTTCACTCTTTCATGCTGCATACTTTGAACCAGTGCCCTTTCTATGCTTTCCTTGAAGAGTTCTCTTGTCTCATCATCTCCAGCTCTTCAGGTTTATCCAGCCTACTAGATCCCAAGGCATGCTGGGAGACCAAGGGCTTGATCAACCCCATGAATCATTGCTCTCCACTGACATACAGTAAATCTTATTCATACAATATCTATGGTTCCCATATAGTGCCTTGAAACCTAGTTAGTTAATGGGTATAACAGAATAAAAACAGAAAAGCTACAAGAAAATTAGCCGTGATGGGGTATACCTATAATCTCGGGACTTGGGAGGCTAAGGCAGGGGAGTAGCTTTTGAGACCAGCCTGCTACATAGCAAGACCTTGTCTCAAAAAGTTAAAAGACAAAATGAAAGAAAAATGATAGATAGATGGATAGATAGGTAGGTAGGTAGGTAGGTAGATAGATAGATAGATAGATAGATAGATAGATAGATAGACAGACAAAGAGATGGATGGATCTCAATACCTAATCCTGTTAATTCTAAGGGCAAAACCAGACATTTACGAACCTTCTATCTGTGTATATAACACATAATACTCATTATACTCATACATAATACTCCATAATACTCATATGTAATCATGCACTATTCTATGCTCAGAAGCAATGTGTGTTAAAAATGAATTACTTGTGAGTATATCTTGTATTCCTAATAGAGGAGGTCTGGAGTTCTTTCTTGCTGGTAGGTTTCATATTTTGTTTTTGTTTTTGAGATGGGAGTTTTGCTATTTGTCCAAGCTGGCTTCAAACTCATGATCCTCTACCTCAGCCTCCCAAGTAGTTGCGATTACAGGCACACACCACTATGCCTGACTCGGAGAATCTAAGCATGTTAAAAGTAGTGTATGCATTTCATCATTCTTGGTATTCCCCCCGTAGCCCTCCAGTACTTAATCAATATTTTCCTGTTATCAGCATTAATTAATATTGTGGGCATGAAGTTGCAGGGAGAAATAAAGGAAGAGCTAAGGGTAAGGATTGGGGTTAAGTAAACAGGAGCAGGAAAATAGAAAACAAGCAAAAGAAAGAGGATGGGTGGGAGAGGTAGAGGCTTAGGTCACACATGCACTCTTGGTTTTGCTCAGTCTGGACAGCTATCAACAATACAGGAAATACTGCAGCAGAGAAACACACATACAGGGAGAGAGATCAAAGTTTCAGATAGCAATGGAATCAGCATCATATGAAAACAGAGCATGGACTGTTACTCCTTCAGGGACCAAAAACTAAGCTTAAAGGAAGGACTGCTACTGTGCACTCATGACACGTGGGTAGAAAAAAAACTGAAGGTAAAGAAACCTTTCTGCTCCTACCACGTCATACTGTTAAAGTTCCTGTCTACTATGGTTCCCTAGAAAAATAACCCTTTAAAGAGAGAGGGTTATGTAACTGCCTGTATAATAAATGAAAAAATAGCACATAGGGCTCATGAGATAACTCAGCGGTCTACGGCACCTGCTTAGGCAGCCAGAGGGGATTGCAGTTCAAGCTCTGGCAACACATGCCAAGCCAACGCCACTCTCAGGGCAAGCTGAGCTGCCAAAAAAATAAATTAATTAAATTAAATTAAAGTTAAAACAAGCAAAACCTAGCTGCTTCTAAGTAGACTTTGTGATAATACTTTTTGCATATGCTGCTCAATTCCTGTCTTAATGTGAATGTATCAGTGCAGAACAAAGGAATATTTTGAGGAGCCATGGCTGATGGCTTGGGGGCTCCTCCAGGGGAAGGGTACACCACACCTGTATCCTTGGAAAGATTCTCAGGTTAGGTGTTTGTTAAGATGTAGGGTTTGTCACTGACAATTTTGCATTTTGTGTTAACGTACTATTCCTTCTTAGAGCTCCAAGGCAGCTGCATTCATTCTAAACTTCCCGATCAATGTGAACAGCAAAGGTTCGGTTTTCTATGTCATGTCTCAAATTTTGGAAACATTTGGTTAATATTCTGATAGATCAGGCAATAGCAATAATGTATACAAAAAAATCATGCATGTGTGTATACAATTTGTATTTGCAAATTAAAAAGCAAATTTTAAGAATACATATTTTACGGAGGTAACCAGGGAGCTGAAGAGAGGGCACTAGGAACACTGTAAGGACATCCGCATGTATTACAGAGGTGGGAAGACACAGAAGGACCCTGCAGAAAGATATGACCTAATGAATCTTATGCTGCCTGTTTTCTTTAAAAGATTAATTATAATTTGTGAGCTACTGTTATGGTTTGTGTCTAGTTGTCCCCCCAAAGCTTCACGCAGTCATGAGGTGGCTTCTTGAGTTTGTGAATAATTTTAGACCCAATGCTGGGATTAAGGGTGTGAGTGCTACACCCACCACAGGGCGGGCAGTCTGCATACACATGTAAGGAGGGGAGAGAGGCTTGCTGGCTGCTGCTCCTCCCTTCGCTCTGCTGCTTTCTACCTCTAGTGAACAGCTGCTCTCTGGCATGTGGCTCTCTGCCTTGGAGCCAGCCAAGTATGGCCTCAAACTTCCACTAAATGTGAGCTAAATAAATCCTTCTTTCTTTAATTTTGGGTGTTGGGTATTTTGTCCTGGCAACAAGAGAAAAGTAACTGAGTCATCTACTCAACTTCTTAACTTTCTGGAGTATTCTTTGAAGTACACCTTTTAAACCTCAAGACCCATGTGCAGTGAGAGAATAAAATAAGAATTGTGGAATTGGATTACTGTGGCCTTTCCTTCTTTTAGTGAACACCTAAAAATGATGCACAGATCCAGGGACTCCAACACACCTGTTGAAATTCACTGGTGGACAGGATGGCACCAGCCAATGAATGTCAACTGTTCAGAACACAGTGACAGCAAAGAATGGAACATGGGTGTGTCGCCAGTAACATGCTTCTGATTTTTTAATTCCAAAGTATTTTACAAATATTTATGAGATCTCAATATTGTTTTATGAGTAATAAAACTGCTACAAGGCCTACACAGAGATGTTAGTCTTTTTTTTTTTTTTTTTTTTTTTTTTTTGGGACGAAAAATGGCCATGGTGGGCTAGGGAGATAGCTCAGTAGAATAAGTTCTTGCCTGGCAAGCATAAGGTCCTGAGTTTAATCCTCAGTACTGGAAAAAAAAATAGCCAGCCATGGCCATTCAGATGCAAGTCTCCTGATGTGCCTTGTCCATCCCCAGGCAAGAAGAGAAAGCACGAGGCTGCTTCCATGAGGTCCTTTCCTCACCTTAATTCTAGTCTACATGGATGTGCAAGGCTAAGTCTAGATGTGTTATAGAACATTACTTTAAAATATATCATTTCAAATGAAAACATTACATCAATTATATGAAGACACTAAAACTATAAAGGTATCATTAAGATATACACATTACATGAAGAAAATTGTAACCTAATTTTTTTCTCAAATTCACAAAGACAGTTACCTAAAAGGAATTCCGGAGCTTGCTCAAATTCCAACTCATCATTGTTCAACATGATATTTCTAGGCAGGTCAGCCAAAACCAGGTCAGGAGCAATCTGAGATATAGGAATTGTGAGTCTTGGCTGGTCTGGATTTACAAGGAGGTCTCCTGAGAAGTACAAAAGATTTTAAAATACCGAGAGAGACAGACAGACAGACAGACAGACAAGAGAGACAGATGAGAGAGACAGATAGACAAGAGAGACAGACAGACAGGACAGACAGATAAGACAGCAAGACAAGAGAGACAAATAAGACAGACAGACAAGAGAGACAGGTAAGACAGACAGAAAAGAGAGACAAGAGAGACAGACAGGACAGACAAAATACATTTGTGGATTTAGCATAGAAAACAATCACACATTTTCCATCATTTCTTATCACTTCCTTAGGATTTATTTTTACCAATCCTATATTTTTCAAGAAAATTTTAAACGTCTATTTAACAGCGACCTACTTAGAATTTTAAAATCTCATTCCTAGATTCACTCATTAATAGAATTGAGAACTGCCTCTGACTATAGAAATTATTCACTATAAATTACTTATTCTCTACTTTTGTCAGATCTACAAATCAGATGCTGCATCGCACAAATATTATCTCTCTTTGTTGCTGTATTTCAATCTTCTTACCAATTTTTTTCCTTTTTTTCCTTTTTTTTCAGTACCAAGGATTGAACTCAGGACCTTGTGCTTGCCAGACAAGTGCTTATTCTACTCAGCTATCTCCTTGGCCCTAATCTTCTTAAAAATTTTACAAGTACAGTTTGATTTGTATTCTCATTTTACAGATAAGGCTGGGTTACTCAAAGAGTCAATATTAAAACCCTCACATTTGGAACACAGGATCTTATTAGTAAAAAAAAGTATTTTTCAGAATTGACATTCTAATTGAACATGCTATCTTTTAATGCATCTTTTATTGGTCAGAATAATTTTAACTTATAAAAGCCACATTACTACAAGCAAGGGACAGCTTCAAAGTATTCATAAGTTTCTTACCTTCTTCTGCTTTCTTCATCAGGTCATCCAGCAAGATTTTGTGATGTTCTTCACCATCATTAAAACTATACAGTGCCCATTTCTTCAGCAGAGTTTCTCCCTCACCACAAATATCGATCTCCAGTAAACCAGGAAACCATTCCTCCATGAGAGAATCAATGTGGTCCACAACTTGGCCCAAAAGAATACAGCCTATATAATTCAAAAAGAGAGCTCATCAACCCCCTGCTGCCACGAGGCCCCAAAAGAGAAACTTAAAAGTTGTTTTGTGTTTTGTTTTTTCTGTCTCATTGTGTTGAGATGGGGTTTCTCACTACATCGCCCAGGCGGATCTTAAACTCTTGGGATCATGTTATCTTCCTGTTTCAGCTAGGCCTATACCCACAGGCCACCACCCCCAACTCTCAAAGAGTTTTTTGTTTTTGCTTTTTAATTTAGACTTCTTTAGTGGTACAAGAAGTTTTGAATTAATTTTCTTACCTTTTCTACAAGAAGGAACTGTAATTTTTAAGAAACTCTCTTGTTGATTGCCTAAGACCACAGATCCTACCAGACAGTAAGCTTCAGGAGACCAATTCAAGTAGATGCCCTGTCGCCAGTACATTCTGTTTGGGCGCAGTGCTCGTTCTGAAAGTTAAAACAGGTCCAAGCATATCCGTTAATTCTAACTTCTACATAAAGAAAAAAATGTACTATCCACTCCAAAGTAACTGGAATGCAAACAGACTTGTTTTGAAGGACAGTATTAGGTCATTTATGATATAGATCATCACTCATATCTATATAAATGTTATATAAAATATTTGTTCCCTTATTTTGCAATAAAATAAATAGCCACAGATTACCTAAGATACAATTCAGGTGCATGCTAAGTAGTAAGTAGTCCAACATGATTAATATGTGAATAAAGAGAATCATAAATAAGTTCCTATAATTTTATCATATATATATATATATATATATATATATATATATATATATATATATATATGATGAAAGGTCATTCCTGGACTTTGTAATGTATTGTGGCTATCTGTGAATTCCAAGCAAGATAAGGTTTATTTCAGAAACCAATAGCACGTGTATGAAACACTCTTAAATAAATGGTATTATTTTGGAATATTAAAGCATTACTCTAGGACAAAGAGCTAGCATTTATTATATACACTCATGTTTTGTCCTCATCTATAAATCACTCAGATATTTAGCAACGTAACAGATATTATAGTTCATACCCTGAATGGGCTAGTCCTGTTCTAGTTGTTAAATAAAGGTTCCTTCATCATGCAGCAGTAATTTCTTTTTCCCTTGGTACCTGTGCGTGTGTGTGTGTTTGTATTAAATCAATGACTTCATATCTATAAAATTATTCCTGCTTCTTTTTTTAACCAAGAATCGAGCTCCAGAACACTTTCCAGGGAGGTACTTGTGCCACTGAGCTATACCCCAGCCCTTTGCTTCTTTTTTTGTCATAACTTGGAAAGGAAGATATCCTTAGTTGTCGGAATTGTGTCTAAAACAGAAATAAATTGGCTTGGGTAAGGAGCTGAGGGATTTTCTTCCAGATAACATGCATGACTTTAGCTGTGCCTATGTAGCTTTGTAAAGACTCCTTTGAGGCTTTATAGACTTATTTTCTAATTCAGGATCCTCCAAGACAAGTGGACATATTAATCATTTCTCCTTAAATTCTCTAAATAGTGCCTGCACTAAGTATATACCTCTTCCTGAAAGCATGTAAGGTGAAATTTCAAGTAGCCGATTGATTAATCTTGACCAAAATCCCATTGGAAAGTAAGGCATCTCGTACAGTCGAATGATAATTTCCGAGTTCTCACAGTGGGGAAGCTCTATCACAGGACTGTGGTCAGACAAACTGAAAAATAAAAGAACATTGCTTTTCTATCACTTAGGAAACACCTATCCATGTCGATTGAAGGGTTGACTTTAAATCAATAAAATTAACTATTTTAAGAAATACCTTTTTAGTAGTATTTTTTGATATATATGCATCATACATAAAAAAATTCAATGATCATTTCATCAATTCAAATGTGTACTCAGAAGTAGTAGATGCATGATTTTTTATTAATCCTACATATGCTAATAAATTGTTGCAATCAGTTGTACACAGACAAATATTAAGATTGTATACAACTGAAAAATTACAGTTCTCTGAGAAAAGTGTTACATCTGCTTTTACAACTGGGTATCATCTATCAATCAATATAAATTACATTTTGAACAGCATGTTACTTTATGATCAATCTCAGTTGCTTATAAAGCAATAAGAAAAAGTTCCACAATACTGGGGTATTGTGATGTCACAATAGGTCTGCACCCTCATTATATAAGTTCTTTCAAAACCCACCACCGTATTTCCCAAGAATTTCCTTAATACAGTAGTCTCCTTGTTATGTAAGGGTATTGCTACACACACACACACACACACACACACACCTTCCACAATTTATCTTTCCTAAATAATTCAGCAGTGGCAAGCCAAACAAAAATCACATGGATTAAAAAACAATCACAGAAATCAAGGAAGCTATTCGCTATACCTTTTAAGTGTCAAATCCGATGTCTTCATCAAAAGTACATGCTGTATTTTAGTAAAAAGTTCACAAAACTTTTTTCACCAGGCAAAAAGTAGTCATTATATCTATTACACAACGAAGTCATTTCACAATTAAAATAGCATATAATACAAGGAATTGACATGGAGAAATTAAATTTTCTAATGTTTATTTTACCTGCTTGGAACCAGTAAATTCTCTTCTCCAATTGGCAGGGCAATCTGAAATTTCTCTAGGAGTTTAAAGTACTGCATCATATAGTTCTTTGGAAATCGCCGCTTCTTTGAAAGAAACTTTTCCACATCTCTACGTGAAATGATTCCCTTAGGGTGCTTTGGACAGCCTTCCACTTTTACTGTCAGAATCTGTAAGATTTAAACTCATAAATAATCACTAGGATTCATCTTCTGAAATGTTTCAAATTTATATTTCTCTGCTCGGTGAAGGTGATGGGAACAATTCGTCCAGTACAACACACTATCTAATCTCCCTAGCAGTCGGGTTGCCTAGAAGCCCAGCAAGACATCCATCCTCAGAAAACATTTGTTAAATTAAGGGAGTGCACTCAGATCAGAATGTATCAAGATCCTCAGAAAATAGTGAATCTCAAGGTTTCCCTGCCTCCAATTAACAGATCAATCCAATGTGCCACATTAATATGCAGTCTCATCCTTAAAATATTCCTAGGGAAATTTTATTCCAGATTGTTATTACTACACATTTGCAGGGGAAATATTACTTGACATTTATATAATAGGAAAAGGTTCTCAACGCTGGGAGGAAAGGCCATACAGTACAGGCTACTGATTCTCAAGGCAACAATTACATTTTGCTGGATTACATTTGCAGTTTGTCAGAAAGTCTGGGGTGAGACTTTAAGAATTTGCTCTTATAAAAACAACCTAGCCAGGCATGGCGGTGCACACCTGTAATCCCAATACTAAGGAGGCTGAAGCAGGAGGATTGTTGCAAGTTTGAGACTAGCCTGGGCTGCAAAATTGAGCCAATGTAGCCAGAAATGCACAGGAAGACCCAGTCTCAAAAAGACAATAAATGATTCTAGCACAGGGTGGTTACTTTGAGCGCTAATTGTTGTTGCAGTTGAGCATCTGACTCTGGGTCAGAAGAACCTAAGTTCAAATCCAGGCTCTGCCACTAGCTGTGTGACTTTGAAAAAACTACTTAACTTCTTGAAGGTATAGTTTCCCTCTTTGAAAAATGAGATAATAAAAGTGCCTGCCTCTCTGATTGCCATAAGAGTAAAAAAACACACGTGAAATTATGCAAAAAACACAGAAAAACTTTAACAGACAGTAAGCCCTTATTTATTAGGCATGCATATTTTGTAATTTATCTTACTGAGTAAAAGAACTCCAGCACATGAACACTATCTGGAATATGGTAAATACAGATTATTTTTTCAGTTCTGATGTTACCCTTTAAGAAGAGTAGCAAATTCTCATTTCTTTCTCTTGGTAGCCTGCCACCATGAAAGATGTCCAATTAGCCTGTAATCGTCATGTCATAAAGAAGTCCCAACATGACCACATGGAAGGCCACACGGAGATGCCCCAATTCTACCAAAACTGTGAGTAGACATGAAACACGTCAATACTGTCTGAAATATTATCTTAATTTTATCGCCTTGAAAAGTCTTTTTTTATAGTTTCATAATGATTGCTTTTTATTTTATAGAGTTCATTACCCTAACAGTATATACTAAATTTGAGGAGGAAAGGAAAAGGCTGTTCATTATCCTTACCCAGTCTATTTGGGTGCTCCACTATTTTTTTTTTTAATTTTTATTTTATTGAAGTACAAATATCAATGAGACAGTTTTAAGATACCTTGACAAGATGGATTTGATAAATTAATACATTGAAAACTGTTTTCATAATGTTTTGGTATCATAGAAGGTGCATACATGATATTATACTTACAGACATTATTATACCATATGTCTCTTATCAGTAAATTAAGAGAGTATAGCTGTTTGAGTATCTTATTTTTTATACCTGAATTATATCAAAGATTCAACCTTGTTATTTTCCTAGTGGTTGTCCATAGTACTAGAAGCCGACATAATATCCTGTCCAAACACCATTAGTGCAAATCTTGCCTCTCATAGAATCATGTAGAAGCACGGCGTTATCTATCCCAACTGTACTGTCCATTCACACACATCATGATTCTTCCTTTCTATACCCCTTCCTTTGTCTACACCTGTCAAAGATGGGCACTCCATTGTCATTCAACTAATTTAGGTGCCTGAACTCGATGACACAATCCAACACAGTCCAGAATTCCACAACAATAGTGAGTTATCTGAAGAAGTTGTCAACCATAGCCATTTACAACTCAACTTACTATTATGGCCCTGTGGTGTATACTTCATTTTTATACTTTTCTGATAGATGGATAAGACCTAGATAGAGCAAGACCTATCTACCAACACATGTACTTTATGTTTCTGATGAGGTCAGTGAAGTCCCCTCAGGGTTTACCTTGTAATCCTGTACTTTATTCTGTAGATCCTTTGTCTGTGTCATCCACCTTGAGAAGTCTTAATATTCCTTCAAAGAAATTGTATGGCTAACTTATGCCTTTATTTTAGGAAAAAAGAGTTTCCAAATTCGATTTCTCCCATGTATCTTTGACCAGATCACCTGGCCATGGAAGCTTGTTAGTGCTCCACATGCCTAATTCAGTAGGTCCCTCTCATGTTTCTTCCATCACGCAGTTAAATGAGTCATGCGAACCTCCTCTTCCCAGACTCAGTCTTCTTTCAGTGACCTAACAGCTTATGGCTCAGAGAAAGGAGGTGGGTTCATTAGGGTTTCTGCACCTTGAAATAATTTCTGCCCTTGTCTTGATGATTCACAGAGGATGAATCTCCCTATTTATTTTAGCTAATGGGTATTAGACAAGTCTTCTTGTCACTTGGTTACTGGTAGCTTTCGTTCTCTTTTATGCCTAAGTGACAATGACATTATATTTCAGTTCATCAGCATAAATAAAAACGAGGGTCATTATTTTTAGGTTAGTAAGAAATTTAAATTATTTCACTGACATTTCCAATCGATCTTTCAAAGTAACTTTAAGTTACTCAGATTCTTGATTTAATTTTCACTCAGCATGCTGGTACTGTAATGATGCTAATGAGAAGAACTTTCAAGTTCCAACTTAAATTACTCCGTAGACTCTTTGGGAATTTTGTTTCAATCATAGCAGAAATCTGTTTTTGTTCTGAAAGGGATGGCTGAGCCCAGACCCTTAACTCTACTGTGCAAGATATGTTCGCCCTACTATCACCATTGTGTACAGTTTCCAATGTCTCTGTCACATGGAATCATCACTTTGGGGGTCAACGATAGCCTTTTTGTGCCTATTAGGATTTCTAAGAGCTGTGCTGTGTAAGAAGTGTGGCAGGGTTTATTTATTATTTATTTATTTATTTAATATATTTGGTACAGGGTCTCACTACCCAGCGCAGACTTGTAGTGACTCTCCTGTTTTCAGCCTCCCCAGCACTGGGATTTACAGGCGTGCTCCACCACGCCCAGTCTCGGTAGCCAGCTCCGCATGCCCCAGGGGCAGGGCGACCCTGTGTCTGGCACAGGGGATCAAACCTCGTCCCTGTGGTTGCCTGAGCAGGCGCTTAGTCGGCTAAGGGGTATATTTAAAAGTTCCCTTGCTGAACAGCATGCCTCCATTTGTAGTTTTTATTGGACTCCACACCACACACATTTGCCAAAACTACATGAGTATACACTGCAGATTTGAAGTGTTTAATTTCCTAAAATAGCACATTAGATCAAATATAAAATTGGCTAATGCTTACCACTCTCACTAAACTAGGAAGACAAGACAGAAGCAAATATTTTTACTCTCTTTGTTTTATAATTAAAGAAATAAAGGCTTAAAATGTAAAGAAATGCTATTACAGCTGGCAAGTGAAGGAAATTTAAAGTCAAGCCACGCTGACTCTGGAGCATGTGTCCTGGAGCACACTGCTCTGTCGGCTCTCTTGTTTAATACATGAGTAAAATCTCACTTCCATGGCACACATCCAGGACAAAAATCTAACTTAACATATCTACCAGAATAGTAAAGATTGATCATCTGCATTGAATGTCAATTACAATAATGTTTCAATATGCTTTCAAGAACTGGGGCAGAGGATGTAGCCTTGATGGCATTCTCTCTTCAAAATATCTTCCTTAACATCCCTAAGCAGAATTCAGGAGTTATTACGCAAGATCATTAGAGGGAACTGAATTGTATGGTTTGAATGGACGAGACAGTCCTATTATATCAGCATATGATCACTTCTGGCATCAGGAGCCACATGCAAAACCATAAATTGCACTTAGCAACACAATCACTGCCAGGCACACACCCTGAGGTGTCCCCTCTGTGCTCACCAGGGTTCATGATTACAGAGACATCATGGCTCCCAGCAGGGGTGATTTTGCACCCCAGCACAATTTGACAATATGCAGACATACTCTCACCTGTAATACTTGGGAATATGCACCTAGCATCTAAAGAACAAAGACCAAAACCTCTCCTATCATACCACAATGTACAGCAGTGAGCTATGTTCAGATGCTAGAACTGAAAAGTCCTAAACGAGTTTCTGATCCAAGCAGTTTTCATGGTGTTCTTATAGAGAACGATTAGCATAAGTAATTAACATGGACTCACTGGTAAGAGACCATCAGTGGGAGAAGAAATCATTTTCCACATACAGAAAAGGATTCCACAATACAAAAAAGATATCCGTAATTATGCTGTCTAGGCTTTTGAAAAGTGTAGGCATATGGAGCTCAGACCATTTCACTGAGAAAAACTCCCCTTCACATTATCTAGGTAGAGGCTTCATGAACCCATCAACTCAAACTTTTCACATTTGTCTGCCCCAAAGATTTTCACAAGTCCTCTATTAAATTGATTCAAGTTAATAACCAAGCCAAAGAAAGCATCAGGATCTAAAAAAGCAGCACGGAAGAAGGTGGTACTGACACCTGTAGCTTGGAAACAACAACATGAAAGTCAATTTTGGGATGGCCAAATAGCTCAGTGGATTAAAGCGCCTGCTTAGGCAGACGCAGGGGCTGGGAGTTTGATTCCCCACCCCTCGGGGGCACTGAGACAGAGATTGAGACTGGGCGTAGTGACACACACCTGTAATCCCAGAACTTGGGAGGCTGTGAACAGGAGGATCCTTAGGAGTCTGAGCTACACAGTGAGACCCTATGTACCCTGTACACTCTTCCCTTCTTCCACAGAGCTCTCTAAGCGCTGTGCTATGGGCAGCACTGCGCAGGTCACTCTATTTCAATAGGCACTGCCCTAACTAAATACTGCAGATGCTGAAGTGCTCGTGCTCCGGATGCCATCTCTCCTGCTCTCCAAGCATAGCCCCAGGTCCCCAAAGTGTAAGCTACCCACCTGTGCCATGACTTTACAAAGCCACTTGGGGTCCACAAAATACAAGTCGCTTAACTGCAGTGCAGGATCTTGGAAATGAAGAAGAACTCCTATTAAAAAGAACAAAAAAAGAAAAAATCATTGAACAGCAAAACATGGAATCTGGAACAGAAAAATATAAAGAAGCTTCAGAGCAAACTCAGTTGAACGACCTCTCCTTTCAGAGGAGGGGCCTAGTGGCAGAACAAGGACTAGTTTCCATGCCTCCTAGATGCGTAGCTCTAGCACCCTAATGTTATAAGGAAGTATCTTTGAACTATACAGACTGACCCTATAGAAGAAGGTTTGAGACAGTGCCATGTCCCGAACAGCACATATTTGCAAAAAAATTTAAAATTCACAATTTTCTTTTTAGCTTCTAAAGAAACCCTGCAAAGCCACACCTTATTTTCTTTTTTTTTTTTTTTTTTTTTTTTTTTTTTTGGCGGAACCAGGAATTGAACTCAGGCCCTTGCGCTTGCCAGGGAAGCACTTATTCCACTGAGCCATCTTCCCAGCCCACACCTTATTTTCAATACAGATAAAAACCAAAACATAGCTCGCCATATCTGAATTGCAATGAAGATAAAAGGAATACATTATAAACTACCCAAAGGTCTTTTCCTTATTATAGAATGCCGGGATCAAAAACAGCATCCCAGCCATTTAGTTTCATATTAAAAATCAATCCACACACTTTTAGCAAAATGATATTGATCAAGGACACAATGAACAGTGCAGGTGGTTCGGGAGTTTTCACGATGGGATCCACAAGTGATGCAACACAGAGATGATGCAGTCAGCCACCACCAGCTCTGCACGGCCCAGTCAAACCATCACCATAATTTATTTATTTATTTATTATTTACTGGATACAGGCTCTTACTACGCAGTTCTGACTCCTAGTGATCCTCCTGTTTTCAGCCTTGCCAGCGTTGGGATTATAGGCCTGCACTGGTGGCTGGCATGGCATGCAGGACTAGGGATAAAACTCAGATCTCTGCACTTGCCAAGCAGGCATTTAGACCACTGAGCTATCTCCCCAGCCTCGTAATTCCTGACAGTACAAACCTACCTCTTACATGCACTAAATCTATTTGATCCTATGAAGGACCACGGCCATGCTGAGTTGGATGTCTCTCTCCTACATAGCAAAGCTGTGTTCTGAGACCAGCCTGTTTCAGCTCCTGCTCGCTGGCTCTTCCCTACACTGTCCTTAGATGACTTCTAAATGCATTTCCTTATAACGTGTTGTAGGATTCAGCCCAGTGACCTATGGATTCTTTACAAGATTCAGACATTCATTTGCAACCAAGTTTTGAAGAAAAGGAAAACGAAACACAAACCTGATTCATTTAGGAAATGAACGGCATGAGGAAGCTCATTTTCATCTAATTGTAGCTGATTTTCCTTTACCAGCTGCAGCAATCGTTTCCGGTCAATTACAGGAAATTCAACTGGCACGTTTTTGCGCTCTGTTAAAATGATTTTCTCAAGTTCTACGTAGCAATCTGGAATTAGCTGCCCCACAACAGGCTGATCCCTGATCTATGAAATTACAATGAAAAGCTATAAGCATCCATTTCGGTTACACATTTGTCCAGTAGTGGGTAAATTCAGCACTAAATTTAAACAGCAATGACTCTATTATGCAAAAACATTTTTAATAAAATCAAAGTATGATGTAAAGCTTTCTGAACTGTAAATAACAGAGGATGGAACTGAAGTAAAGAAAATATAGACATAAGGCCCATTTGGAAATATCAAATAAAGTAGCATAAAAATATTTATCTAGTTATCCAGAAATTGCAAGACAAAATCACGCACCATAAAAAAAAATTGGGGCAGGCGAGACAGAGAAATAAGCACCCGCTTAGGCAAGTGCAGGGACTGGGTTTAATCTCCAGCACCACAAGCCACGCCGGCCCCACCTCCAAGCACGCTGAGCCAGCCACTGAGACCGGGAGTGGTGTCGCATGTCTCTAATCCCAGAGCTGGGGAGGCTGAGACAGGAGGATCACTACAAGTCCAAGCTGTACCGTGAGACCCTGTACCAAATACATAAAAACTAAAAGACTTTCTATTTTCTAAAATATTAAGCTTATATGTAATAGGCTTGTTCACATGTTGTATGAGTATTACAAAATACTTTTAGGATTTTTTACATTACATAAAAGTATACCCAGAAGTAAAACATCAAATTTTGTGTGTTAGCAGACTGTAAATATCAAAAGTTAAACCTAGAGTCATGAAATATTTATCCAACCATGTTTTCTCATGAAATCTTAAATATAGGAAAATGAAAAAAAAAAAATCATTTAACACCAACAATTCTGACATACAAAGCGATCATGGTCTGTCTCCTTTGAATCTAATCACTAGCAATTGAAATAAGATTTTAAAATAATGGTCTTAAGATAAAAATATACTGCACATATTTTCCAAACCTATTTTTCCTTTGAGACCAATTTGACAGAAACAAAACCCTCACAATACTAACCAAAATACCTTCAAGAACCACCAGGTGGCAAACTCTTCCCATTTCTGGTTTCCTGAAAACCTCTCATTTTCACCTGATGGTACTTAGAACAGCTACTGAAATTCTTAAGCTTATTACAAAATAAACCGGGTCTCAGTCACACACACAAGCACGAAAATTTACCTTTCTACCTTCCTACATGCAGGTAAAGCATGAAGGAGCCTGCTCTACTGTAGCCATCAGTCCTCACCCCGGGAAATTAAATGTAGTTCACCTGAAGTTCAATTTTCATGTACCACCTTTTGTTATTTATAAATTCAGATAAAAACAGAATTGCAATTTGAAGAGTATGTCTTAACTCAGGGAAGAAAATTCACATATAAAAGTAAATTCTAAAAGCAATTCACATGGAAAGGAGATGACTATCACGGGGCTGGGGCACAGGGCCAGAGAAGAGGCCTGCTCTGCTAATGAGCATCAGGGATCAGGACTGAAAAGGGAACTGTTGGCACTGACCTCAGTTTTGCCCTGCCTCTCCCTCTCTCTTTCTAGCTTGATTGGACTGGGCAAAATAGCAGCAGCAGCAGCAGCAATATCCTTTGATTCTAAAAATGCCATAAAGACTCAAGCTTATGAGAACAGGAAGAGATTCCAGAACAGCCACAATAAGAAGATGACCTCTAACGGAACAACAGCTGCCACATGGAGACAGAGCAACGACCGCGGGAGGAGGCCACGTGCACACGTGGGCGAGCCCGCTGGCCCCGGCTCTTCTCAAGAGTCGCCACTGTGCAAGGTAGTTCATCGGGTTTTGTTTTTATTTTTATTTTCTGTATTTTAGGGAAGGGTCTACAGGGCATTCAGAGTCTCACTACTAGATCGGACTAATAGTGATTCTCCTGTACAGCCTCCCAAGAGCTGGGATTACAGGCGCATTCCACAACGCCCAGTCTCAATCGCCATCTCAGCGTGCCCTGGTGTGGGGGGAGGTGCTGGCAAGGCAAGCCTGGGGATCAAACCCCTGGCCCCTGCACCTGTTTGCAGGTGCTTTAATCTGCTGAGCTATTTGGCTGGCCCTAAAGTTTGCTTTTTTTGGGGGGGTGGTACCAGGGATGGTACCTTGTGCTAAACTCAGGGCCTTGTGCTTTTGCCAGGCAAGCACTTATTCCACTGAGCTATCTCGCCTTCAGTGGGTCTTAAAAACAAATATTCCAGAACAATGCATCCATTAGCATTATATATATTTTATCAAGTAATAGTGTCATCTCTTAAAGCGGTTTTCCCCCCTTGCATGGAGTTGTTTTCAAAGTTTCTTTATAAATGCCAGAAGAAACCTGCTGCTATTGATAGTGATGTCCTGCTACAAGACAAAAGCAAGAGAAATGCAGCTTAACGAACTGACTGACCGACCGCTTCACCTGTAGACTTTGTTTTAATTAAATTAAAGCTTTTTTCAAAACAAGCTCATCCTCCAAAGGATATTTAAACAAAGTACCATACCTGCTCTGAAAACAATGACAAGATAAACAACTATTAAAATATTCAAAGTAGTAAGGAAGCTCTGTTTGGGTAAAGACTCAAAAGAAAACTGCCTATATAAACAGGTTAATGTTATGAATGAATTTTGCATACTTTAAAAATAAAGTCATATTTCTAAAAGTCATCCCACAGGAGAGTAGGAAAATTTTCAAGAGTATAACGCTGTTCTTTTATAAAATGTCACTACCAATCTGGTACCAAGGCCTTTTAGTCACCATTATAAATGAGAACAGCAAGCACATTTTCTCCCTGGACATCCAAAGGCCAACATATTTTAAAGTGGCTCATTGGGTTTTAAACAAGAACATAGTCTGTAGCAATGGAACAGAACTAAGCTAACTGGCTGACATAGAGTTATAACCAGGGCAACTATAGAACTTATCATCCAAACCAGAATGCCTCTGAGTTGGAGTGAAACACTATTAATAATTACACTGGAACCGTAAAGACGAAGCAGAACTCTACTGAACCATGACAGTGATCATGTTTTAATGAGTTAAGCCAAAAAAAAAAAAAAAAACTACATGAAATACCCCATAATGTCCACCATTTTGATCCACGCAGGGTGTCTTCTACCAGAGCCTACACCATGTGCCCACCAGAGTCCAATACAGACTGCTTCCTGCAAGCATTTAAAAAGTGCTTTCTGCAAGGACCACGGACTTGGTATTTTATAAATACTCAGCCTACCAAAAGAGAACTCTGGGCACTTAAAACATAAGCCCCAGAATGACAAATACCTAGTCTATATGACCTAAGTAATTATTTACACACAGCTAAAAACCCAATTGATGGCTTTGACAATTAAATGAAAGAGTTGTCTCACAATATTGAGAGAAAAAATTGGCATGGGAGTCACAGGGCAAAGAGACATAAAGGGATGTTCAGAGGGGTATAAAATAGAACCTCCCCCAAAAAGGAGCAAATGGAGAAAGGAGAGACAAAAATAATAATAAAACAAAAAAGATCCCATGATCCCAGTATTCATTTTTACACTTTGGATGGAGTCAATGCTGCAGGAAGTTGGGACAGAATGGTGTCACATGTCTTTTCTATCCCTGAAATAACTTCTCGGTGTCCTGGGGACACTGTCTTAGTTTCTCTCAGGATTCTATAATTATTTTTTATACGTTTTTTCCTAGGAATTACAAATGAGGTAGGGCATGAGTAAGTCATTTTAAAACAGAAGGCACTTTAATAATTCTAAGGTTTATGTAAGCAATCAAATATTTTAAGACAATTAGTTTCAAGACTTCTGATGTTTCTAAGCAGCGGCATAACATGAGAGTTAATAAATTCTGTCTATCCACCAGCTGATAGCACCCATCAACTGCATTACCTTGAAATTAAGACTCTCACTGATGATGGTTTTCCGGAGCTTTGCCAAAGCATCAGACTCCTCAGTAGCGTTCACAAAGAGGTAATTTCGAATCACAGGAAAACCTCGCTTGTTCAGGAGTTCCTTGGTGATCTTACTTATGCAGGCTTTGTGCTGCTTCTCATCAGAAACATCCAGATGTGTGCCCACAAGAACGACAGGTGAGGAGGATGCACGTGCCTGGAGGGGGACACACAGAACTCTGGGGTTTGCTTTTATGTAGTATTTGCTTCTCTAGGAAGCTCGCTCCAGCACAGACGTAAAAGATGTCTGAGGAAGAAAATAACAACAGGCTTTCTTTCCTGGCCTGGCTTGCTGGTGTCCCCAAAGAACACAAACTCACTCCCGAGAGGCAGGCCCTCGCAGGACAGTGGCACTGTCATCACAGGAGTGTGCTCTGATACAAGGGTGCATCTGGCTCACTGCTGTGCCCCTCAGCTGCATGCCCTCTTGCCCTTCCCCCTACTCCAGAATGATGCAGCAAGGAGATGCCCACAAGATGCCAGCCTCTCCAGAACAATAAGAAATAAACCCTGTTCTTTAAAAAGGATCCAAGCCGGGCGTGGTGGCGCATGCTTGTAATCCCAGCACTCGGGAGGCTGAGGCAGGAGGATTGTTGTGAGTTCGAGACCAGCCTGAGCTACAAAGTGAGCTTAAGGCCAGCCTGAACTGCATAGTGAGACCCTGTCTCAAAAAGACAAAAAAATAAAAAATAAAAAAAAAATAAAAAGGATCCATTCTCAGGTTGTGTACAATAGTGCAAAATAGAGACATTTTCTTATACATGAAAAGGGTAATCTTAGGAAACTTTATAAATGCATTTAGTACCCTTGAGATGGAATTCTCATCATATCTCAGGTGCCCACACATGGTAGTAATACAGGTCTTTTCTTTTACATATTCATGTTTGAAATGGGTTGTTTGCTAAATGTGCTTCTAAACAAAAATAATCATTTCCAAAATTATAGCAAAGTGCCAATATAGTTTACTGTTTTCTTATTTGATGGGTGTGCTTTAAATAAAATAAGCATTCACTAAACACCATAGCAAAGTAACATAATATGGTTTATACTTTTTCTTTTCATTTGTGAACATAATCTGAACTTATTCTAGAGTTAAACAATTTGGAATCTACAAAGGAAGAAAACAGCCACTAAACCAAGCATTGCTGCCATTGTAATACCTGTTCACATTGTTGTGGATAAGCTATAATAAAGTGAAGAAAAAAGTTTAAAGAATTAATCAGATTCCAAAAGAAGTACACACACATGGCCCTAGCCTTTCAAGGTCAGTGAAGACTCAGGACATAGGAGAACCTACGTGACTCAGTTGTGTCCCAAATTTTCTGATCAAGGAAATTATGGGGCCACAGAGGAATGTGATCAACAATGTAGAGTGTGCCTAAGGAGAGTCACATAGAGAAAAAAACATTCTCTCAGGCTTTCACTGAAAGCAAATTGGTCAAGCAATGGCTGTGACTCATCTACAAGGCTGATACTGACAAAGGATCTACAAAGTGCAGTATGTGGTAACAGGAAAAATCCTGAGGGTATGTGACTGATCTTACATTTCTTGTTATATAGGTCTTGCTTTATCTTGTCTTAACCATCCAGCAGAAAAGTATAGAAACAAGGTATATAAAGTAGAACCATATAAAAGGCTCAAGTCAATAACATCTGTGGATAACCCACTACTATTGTGGACTGCTGGACTGTGTTGGATTGTTTTGCTGAATTCACATACCTATAGTATTTAGATGCCAATGGAATGCCCATCTCTGACAGGACTAAACCAAAAAAGGGGATACAAAGGAAGAACCATTTTGTATTTGTATATACAGAATAGTTAGGATAGATATACAGCTACTTTTGCTTAATTCAATGAGAAGAAAGATTTGTACTAATAATGTCTGGACAGGATATCCTGTCTGCTTCTCGTACTATGGATAACCACTGAGAATATAACAATGTACAATGTATTAATTATTGAAACTGTCCTATTAATCAGTTTTGATACTGTCTCATTGCTATTTGTTTCTCAATAATATAAAAATATTATATTTTTACACAGCCCAATTATATCCCAAGGACATAAGGATGTCAGTCAAGAGACAGCTCAGCAGAGCACCGACCAGCAAAGGTGTGCTGTCCCCTTAGCCTCAATTCTAAAACGCCACACTACTTCAAGAAAAAGCTGGCAGCAGGAAGCCAGAAGGAAAGGCAAAACTTAAAACACAAAAAGAAATTCCACATATGAGAGTAGAATAAGTCTGAGGATACAGTCTGAAGCACTTCATGCCAGGTTGCCAGTGAGCACATAACTGCTGAAATACCCATCATTTTTCTCTGGTATGCTTCATTTAAAATCAAGAAAGCTCATGTGTCATTTAAGAGGTAATATAGTCAAAATTAATTGAAAGGAATGTATTTTTGAGTTTTTACAGTACAAAAGGATTTGGTATGGATAATGTTCACCAAAATGGAATGCATTATTCTTTTGCATTAGGAATTCCTTGCTCAGAAAATTTTCCAGCTCCAAACTTTTAGTGTTCTAATTGGAAAAATAAATTCAGCACTTGAGAGGCTGAGGCCAGAGGATTGCTGCAAGTTTGAGAACAACCTGGGTTATAAAGTGAGTTCAAGGCCATCGTGAACTGCACAGTGAAACTTTGTCTCAAAAAGACAAAAAATAAAAATAAAAAATTGAAGAAATAGCAGCAACTGTTTGCCCAAAACAAACAAGTTTCCTTATGAACTCACCAAAAAACCCTAGAGTTGCTTTCCAGTTCTAAGCGATTAGAACAGCTCACCTTTATGTTGAAGAGCCAGGGCTTCATGGCGTCCACTTCTGCCTGCCCTTTGCTGAGGTCATAGACTGCGAGGTACAATGTTCTCTGGGTCATAAAGTGGGGATGAGTACTGTAGAATTCCTCACGACCTAAAAGAAGAGAAGAAAGGTTTCTTCTTTTTTCTGTTTAATCTCCTAGCAATTGGTTATATGTTTTTTAAATGGGCAAGAGAATAATTGCCTATTTAAAAAAAAGAAAACTCATTTTGAGGGCTTTCCTCAGTTGCACCATGAATTACAACTTCTACACCTGTGGCACCCACCAGGAAATACACAACTTCAGCTGGCTCCTCCCCATGCCTAACGTTCCTCTCCACATCCTTCTCCATTCTGGTAAAACTGGGAGAAGAATTGGTTTTGGACTAATTCAATTGGATCTACTAGCTCTTTGCTGTACTATAACAGAAAACTCAAGTTTTATGGAATACCCTTCTCTGACAAAACTAAATTAAAAAAGGGGATATAAATGAAGGACTATTTTGTATCTGTACATTCAAAATAGGATAGACATAATGAATAGAAAGATTCGTACCAATAGTATTTGTGGACAGGACATCATGCCTGCATCTTGTTCAAGGAACAACCACTAAGACAACAATATGCAGTCTTTTAATTATTGAAACTGTCCTACTAAGAAAATAAAACACTTGTTCTGAACAAAAAGTAAAAGTAAAGCAATAAACACCAAGAGAACTAAACGCCATACCTGCGAAATCCCACACATTGAGAACAAGTTCTCTCTTCTTCTTGCCTTTGACCTGGATGTGCCAGTCTCTCACATCAATGCCCACCGTGGCACCCGGCAGCCCCAGATCACACCTCTTGGTTTTCATCAGTTGCTGTAACAATGTGGTCTTACCACTTCCGGTGTTTCCCACAATCATAAGCTTCATTCGATTGTAGGGCACAGCTTTCTTCAACCGCTGCTGAAGAAACCTGGGATTTGAAAGATAAAAATAAAATAACAAATTGCTAAACAGCACACTTGGATTTAGGTGAATTCTTATGCGCCAAACACCCTGAATTGTACTCCTCAGAGAACCAACAATACACATTTGTTTTTGCCCAAAACAAATTTCCTTATGAACACACCAAAAAACCCTAGAATTGTTTTCTAGTTCTAAGCATATACCTTTCGGTGAACAAATCAGTAGTTCATGTTTGGCAGCATTATGAAGTACAAAGACATACTACACTAGCACCAGCAATAAACATCAAGGTGTATTATAATTCATATATATATATATATATATATATATATATATATATATGCACACAAGTGTGTCTGGATTTCTTTAAGTAGTATAAATAAAGTTCTAAAACTTATCTAGTGTAAAATTTTATAATGCTTGTGCGATAGTGAACTCAGGTACTATATATATTTATACTAAAGGTTGACAATACAGTCACATTGGTTCTACTATGAATGTACATATATATTCACATATGGGGTATATAGGACTCACAGGCTTTAGGTCTTGTAATAAGACATAAAACATTGAAAACTAGTTCCACTACACACTTAATAAGAATTGAACCAGGGCCAGCAAGATAGCTTGCTGACAAAGTTCCTGCTTTGGCAAGCACAGGGACCAGGGCTCAATCACTGGTCCCACATGCTGCACCGGCCTGGTCCCCAGGGTGCGCTGAGCTGGTGACCAAGTCCAGGCGTGGTGGTGCATGCCTGTAGTCCAAGCGCTAGGGTAGCTGAAAACAGAAAGATCGCTATGAGTCCAAGCTGCATGGTGAGACCCTGTACCAGATACATAAATGATCAACAAGCCGGGCGTGGTGGCGCAGGCCTGTAATCCCAGCACTCAGGAGGCTGAGGCAGGAGGATTGTTGTGAGTTCGAGACCAGCCTGAGCTACAAAGTGAGCTTAAGGCTCTCTGAACTGCATAGTGAGACCCTGTCTCAAAAAGACAAAAAAAAAAAAAAAAAAAAAAAAAAATGATCAACAAAAAAAGAATTGAACCAATTCTAATATAAACACAGTTTCCAGTTTCAGGGGTGAAAACATGCATAAAATGAGGGGTAGTTACATGGGCATGGAAGACAATGGGCTTTTTATTTGTTAAGTCAAACATGGGAGTTCAGAAAGTCAAATCTTCACAGAAGAGACAAAAAGTAGACTATAAATTTAATAGAACTTAAGCAGAGGACAGCTGGGTAAGTGCCATCAATGATCACGTAGCAGCTGTTGCTTATATGCCAGGCTCTGTGTTAGGTGCCAGGAGTCACAGGGAGTGTTAAGTGCCAGGGACTGCGCACTGCCCAGCTTCTCTGGGTGGACATGACAGGCAAGTTCAGGTATGTGGAGAGGTGTTCATTGAGTTTAAGGCCTGTAAGATGCATAGGGTAACTATGTGGTGCAAAGGACTTGGGGAGCAGGTAATGGCAGATCTAATACACTAAAAGACCACTGTAGCATGAGCAAAAGTCACTGCCCAAGACGTTCTTAAGAATCAAAAGCAGTGACATCTAGGAAGTCATGGGGATCCAGAAAGGATCAAGGTGAGCAGCTGTTCCTCCGCAGGGCTAAAGTCAGAATTAATCACTATGTATCAGGTCAGTGAGTAAGTACTTTATATCGCAACAGGCACCTTAACTATTTGCTACATGAAATTAGGAAGTGCCCTCCTGTACTTCTCTAGATGGTTTAATTAACAACCAAAGACTAAATACGTAGTAACACCATCTCCCTTCTATGCTCTACTAAAAAGGATTAGGAGGAGATGCCATTCTGTCACCATTAGCTTGACTACAAACCTGCACAATGGCATCAATAAGCTCATTCATTGAAAGACAGACAAATGGCACAGTATTAATGTTAAATAGCACTAGTCATCGTTCCTTAAATTGTAACTATGTATCCATCCAAATCGCAGACTGAAACGGTCTCCAACAAATTTAATAAAAACGGCTGGAAGCAGAAGCGTCTGACCTGATGATGTCTTTGGCTTTGCAGCCGACGTGCTTATAATCAAAGTTGAGGTGCAGCTCATCCAGGGGAAGGTCCCATATCTTGCTCAATTTCCCCATCTCATTGGGAAAGGATCTCAGTTCCGGGTTGTAGCTAACATCAAGAGAGGTCAGATTTTCAAGACAGCCAATCTCGGGAGGAATCTTAAGAAAACCAAAAAGGGCAAAACCTGTTGGTGGGAAGGAAACAATGCACACTGCCAGGAAACTATGCATGGGAAGTATGAAGGGCAGGCAGACTCCACCAGCAAGCTGCCCGACCTTTCAACAGAGTAGGAAAGAGTTCCAGAGGCTCAGCATCCCTTTCACGCCCCTTTTCATGCTTGAAACCTGAAAAATACATACTCGAAGAGCTTCCCACCCCAAACCATCTATGTGGCATTTATATCTTCAAAAAACAAAAACAAATCTCCCTTGCTAATCCACTTTATCTCCTCACCATTTTGCAAATAAAGACGTGCTTAATAGTTATCCAAATCAACAATATATGGTTTCATTCCTCACCCTTATCTCTCCTATGTTCTTCAGTCAACCATGAGAAACCAGAATGACAAACTTGCACATAATTTAATGTTTTTATGACATGTTTATACTTTAAGCAGCAGTATAATTGGCATGCTTTGCTTTTCTATTCCAAACTTTGAACGATCTGTACTAGCTTTCCAAAAAAAATATTATTTGCTAGCAAAAAAATCTTCACAGTATCAGACTTAAGTTCTTGTGGTTTTATAGAAAGCAGGATAACATTGGACATAAAATATGTTTTTGAGATGTGTGGATAATCAATTTCAGACTTATAATTGAATGAACAGGGTTTAAAGAAAAGGAAGCTGATCTATTTGGGTAATGGGGCACATAAAAGAAAAATGCTGAAATTTAAGAATATAGGAAAAGAAAGGCAGAGAAAAAACATGTAGGTGCTTGCTTCGGCAGCACAGATACCAAAATTGGAATGATACAGAGAAGATTAGCATGGCCTCTGCACAAGGATGACATACAAATACGTGAAGTGTTTCATATTTTTTATACTAGTCAAGATCCCAGAAATACAACATAAGAATAATACACTGAAAGCTGCTAGAGAAAAGAGGCAGATCACATTCAAATGAAAACCCATCAGAATTACAGTCGCCTTCTCTAAACAAACCATGAAGGCAAGAAGAGCATGAAGCAGAGTCCTTCAAGTCCTGTATGAAAAAAAAAAAACAAACCTATAGCCCAGACTACTATACCCTGCAAAACTCTCTTTCAACTTTGATTGAGAAGTGAAATACTTCCACGACAAAGAACAATTAAAGAATTTCATGATGACAAAGCCATCCCTTCACAGGCAACTGAAAGATGTTCTAGAGAGAGACCACAATGACCAGAACTCCATGAATGAGAACAGAAGGAACCCACTAAACAGGACAGACAATTAAACACAGGATACAAAGGAGTAAACAACAGCAGGTAAATACCATGACAATCACAACTCAACACATTTCAATTGTAACACCAATGTAAATGGTCTCAATTCACCAATTAAGAGAAACAGACTGACACAGTAGATTAGGAAACAAAATCCAACAATATTCTGTATACAAGAAACACACTTAAAGGACATTCATTGGCTCAAAGCCAAAGGATAGAAAACAATACTACATGCCCCAGCAACTCAGAAAAAAAGCAGGATTAGCAATTCTGTTCTCAGACAGTCTCAGCTTCAAACCAAGAGTGATCAAATGACACAAAGAAGGCTACTATATATATTGATTAGGGGAAAAATTCAAGAGGAAGAGGTAACACTCATAAACATCTATGGAACAGATACAGGAGCACCCAACTATGTAAGACAAATCTTAATGGACAGGAAAAACCTAATACCCAAGACCACAATCTTCACATGATATCTTAACACCCCCTTATCTCAAAAAGATAGGTCAACCAGACCAAAAATTACCAAGGAAGCAGCAGAACTGAACTAGAGCTTGGAACAAATGGATCTGGCAGGCATATACAGAGTGTTCCACCCAACCACAGATGAATACACATTTTTTCAGTTGCACACGGGTCACTTTCCAAAATAGACCACACACTAGTCCAGAGGTCATGCTTAAGTGTATGCAATAAAATAGAAATTATCTCATGCAAATTATCCAACCACAGTGCAATGAAACTGGAAATAAATGACAATAGAAACCAGGAAAAACCTGCATAATTGATGGAAATTAAACAACATCCTACTCAGCAATCAATGGGTCACAGATGAAATTAAACAAGAAATTCAACAATATCTGCAATTGAATGAAAATTCAACCACAACTTATCAGAATTTATGGGATTCGATGAAAGCGGTTCTCAGAGGGAAAGTCATAACTATGAACTCACACATTAGAAAAACGGAATGGGAACAAATAAACACCCTGATGTTACACTTCTGACGTCTAGAAAAAGGAAGAGCAAACCAAACCCAGAGCACAAAGACAGAAGGAATCATAAAGATTAGAGCAGAAATTAATTCAATTGAGATGAAGAAAACAATTCAAAGAATCCACAAATCCAAAAGGTGGTTCTTTGAAAGACTAAATAAAGTTGATAATCCCCTAGCCAACCTCATCAAAAAGAGAAAAGAAAAAATTCAAATACAAGCAATAAGGAATGAAAAGGGTGAAATCATTACAGACCCAATGGAAATTCAGAAGATTGTCAATAGCTACTTTGAGAATCTTTATGGTCAAAGAATACAAGACAAAGAAGAAATAGACAGATTCCTAGAAAGGTACAAATTACCAAGAAGATTAAAACAATTCTCAATAAGCCAATAACAGTCAATAAAATATGAAACATAAGAAAAAGCCTACTGACAAAGAAAAGTCCAGGTCCTGATGGATTCACAGCTGAATTCTACAAGAAATTTACAGAAGAGATAATCCCTACACTCCTCAAACTCTTCAATGAAACTGAACAGGAAGCAGTCCTCCCAAAATCATTTCTTGAGGAAAGCATTATACTGATTCCAAAACCAGAGAAAGACACAACCAGAAAAGAGAAATACAGGCCAATCTCCCCCATGAACATAGATGCAAAAATCCTACCAAACAGAATACAGCAAATCAGCAAGAAGATCATATACCATGACCAGATAGGATTCATCCCAGGGATGCAAGGATGGTTCAGTATTCGAAAATCTATAAATGTAATACACTATATTAATAGACTGAAATCTAAAAACAACATGATCATCTGACTTGATGCAGAAAAAGCTTTTGACAAAGTCCAACACTCATTCATGTTCAAAACCCTACAGAAAATTGGAATATATGGCCTCTATCTCAATTTCATAAAAGCCATCTGTAACAACCCAAAAGCTAATATAATTCTATACGTGGAAAAACTGAAATCCTTTACTCTTAGATCTGGTACAAAACAAGGATGTCCTCTATCACTCCTACTATTCAATATAGTGTTGGAATCATTTAGCAAAAGCCATTAGAAAACAGGGAGAAATAAAAGGAATAAGAACAGGAAAAGAAGAAGTTAAACTATCACTATTTGGAGATGACATGATACTTTACATGGAAGACCCAAAAAATTCCACCAGGAAACTACTAGAATTTATGCAGAAATTCAGTAGCATAGCAGGATACAAAGTCAATTCTCAAAAGTCAATAGCATTTCTCTACACAGATAACAAACACACTGAGAGGGAAACTATAGAAACAATACCTTTTACAATAGCACTGCAGAAAATGAAATACCTTGGAATTCACTTAACCAAGGAAATCAAAGATCTTTTCACAGAAAATTACAACACTCTAAGAAAAGAGATCATAGAGGCTTTCAGAAAATGGAAACATATTCCCTGCTCCCGGATAGGAAGAAACAACATTGTGAAGATGGCCATAGTCCCAAAATTGCTGTACAGATTTAATGCAATCCCTATCAAACTGCCACCAACATACCTCCCAGACCTAGAGAAATCGTTCTTAAAATTTATTTGGAACCACAAAAAACCTAGAATAGCAATGGCAATCCTGGCCAACAAAGACAAGGCAGGAGGCATCACAATTGCTGACTTGATATTATACTACAAAGCCACTGTGATAAAGTCAACATGGTATGGGCAACAAAATAGACCTGAGGATCAATGGAATAGATTAGAAGTCGCAGAGGCCTCTGCAAATACACTCAGCCACCTGATCTTTGACAACGGGGCCAAAAATCCTTACTGGAAGAAAGATAGCCTCTTTAACAAATGGTGCTGAAAAAACTGGCTTTCTACATGCCAAAAACTAAAACTTGACCCAGGTCTATCACTATGCACTAAGCTAAAGTCAAAATGGATTAAAGATCTAAACATTAAAACAGAAACACTCAAGCTCCTGGAAAAGAAAGTAGGAGGAACTCTTGAAGACATAGGGGTAGGCAAAGAGTTCATGAACAAACATGTATTCACACAGGAAACACTTGAAAGAATTAACAACTTGGATCAACTCTTCATGAGGAGTTTCTGCACATCAAAAGAAATTGTCAACAAAGTGAAAAGACAACCCACAAATTTCGAAAAAAATCCTAACTCAGACAAACATCTGCTCTCTAGAATATATAAAGAACTAAGATTCAGTAGGGCCCTCAAATTTAAAGACACAATCCAAAAATGGGCATCTGAGATGAATACACACTTCTCAGAGGATGAAATTAAAGAAGCTAATAAATGTACAAAAAAGTGCTCCATACTGCTAGCCATCCGTGAAATGCAAATGAAAACAACATTGAGATACCATCTCACTCCAGAAAGAATGGCTTTCATAAAGAAATCAACCAACAACAAATGTTGGAGAGGATGTGAGGAAAAGGGAACACTTCTCCACTGCTGGTGGGAATTGAGACTGTTACAGCCATTGTGGAGATTAGTGTGGAGACTCCTCAAAAGAGTAGGACTGGAAATCCCATTCAAGCCAATATCCCCCTACTAGGAATTTTCCCAGAGGAACTGAAAGCATCATATCATAGCGATATATGTGTACCTATGTTTATAGCAACATAATTTGTGATAGCAAAATCTTAGAAACAACCAAGATGTCTGTCACATGAGGAATGATTGAAAAAGATGTGGTATTTTTATATAATGGAGTATTACTCAGCTATAAAGAATGATAAACTTGAAGCATTTATATTGAAGTGGATGCCACTTGAACATATACTCATAAGTGAAATAAACCAGACCCACATGTGCAAATATCGTATAGTCTCCCTAGTATAAGAACTCAAAAGAAGAAATACAAATAGAAGCGTATAACAACAACTAAAAAGAATTTAATCAGATAGTTAGGGTAAACTGAATTGCATATGCTGCAGGGTACTAATCAGCTTCTTTTCTGGATGGTTAACAACCTAAGTTCACAGATCAAAAATTGGAGAAATGGAAGGGCCGCAAGGTCCCCAACATTTTGGCCCTAGCCTTTCAAGGTCATTGAAGACTCAGGACATAGGAGAACCTGTACTGTAACATCATGGAACTCAGTTGTGCACCCAAATTTTCTGATCAAGGAGATTATGGAGCCACAGAGGAAGGCAGCTGATGATTTATAGAGTGCCTGGGGAGAGTCACATGAAGAGAAAACTTTCTCTTAGGCTCTCACAGAGAGCAAACTGGTCAAGCAATGGCTGTGACTCATCCACAGACAAGGGATCTACTGAGTGAGGTACAAGATTACAAGATAAACTCTGAGGGGACTTGACTGACCTCATCAGATACAAAAGCTACATTTTTTGTTATTAAGTAAGGTCTTGCTTTATCTCAGTGTTAACTGTCCTGCAGAAAAGTATAAAAATGAGGTATATGTGAGGCCATAATAATAAGTTGAGTTGTAAATGGCTCTAGTCAACAACTTCTTCAGATAATCCACTCTTATTGTGGACCGCTGGACTGTGTCACTGAGTTCAGGCACCTATAATAATTGAATGACAATGGGGTGCCCATCTTTGACAGGTCTAAACAAAAAAAAAAGGGATACAAAGGAAAGACCGTGCTGTGTTTGTATAAACAGTACAATTAGGATAAATATGCTGTACTTCTGCATAATTCTATGAGAAGCAAGATTTGCACTAATAGTGGTTGGACAGGATGTTATGTCAGCTTCTTGTACTATGGACAACCACTAGGAAGATAAAAAGATAGAAAGTATTAATTATTGAAACTGTACTGTAATTCAGCTTTAAAAAATAAGATAAGTATACAGCTACATTCTCTTAATTCATTGATTAGTGTTTGTAAGTAGAATATCATGTATGCATCTTGTATGACAACAAACCACTACAAAAACAATATGTGATGTATTAGTTATTGAATCTGTCCTGTTGATTTGATTTGAAACTATCTCACTGCTATTTGTTCTTCAATAAAATTAAATTAAAAGAAAAAACATGTAGGTCAGTGAACCTGAGAAACATGGCATAACTCAGAGTCTCGTAACAGATCGGAGACACAATGACTATGACACACTTACACTCTTACCCCCAGTCATAATTAAATGCACACATACATTCATAGCACGCTTCAAAAATATAGCATGATTACTTCTGAAGGGAATTAAGCTATATTACTACATCCACTTGCCACTAGGGAAGATTGGCTCTTACTCAAAGAGAAAAAATAGCAAATAATGAATTTTAAAGCAATTACTCTTGACATTGCAAATTATGAAGCATATTTTTCATTGTAGCAGGAAAGTCCTTTGACATTTTTTTCTTGTGTCTTTTTTTCATTTATTACCTTTAATTTAAAAAAAAAAACTTTTACTTAAGATGCAGTATGGTAATAATTGGCAGTCATGACAAGAAGTATGTATGTAGAAGACCAGAATGACAGGCATTCTGTTACACATTGCTCTCTTCAGGGAGTTGCTTTGCTCACAGCTATCAGCATATGTAGTTAGTTAGGGTGAGAATCCTACCAATTATCTCCTAGTTTCAAAAACTTGCTGATGTTTCTTAGGTTCATTGCCTTACCCATCTTGTGGTATACATGTATGGCTTTGCCCCTGTCATGTTTCCCAGCTTTTCTCCTTGCCCTCTCCTTGTTGTCCAATCCTCAAATTCTCGCTTTCCTTTTAATATTTTTCAGCTTGCAGTAACTTTTAACAAATGAAGATGACTTCTTACTTCTTTCAGTTTATTATGAGAAAGATGCAGCTTCTCTACTCTGGACCACATGCATGCGTTTTCACTCAAGTCCAAGACGCTGATCTGATTGTAGCTAAATAAGAGCTCTCTTAAGTTCAGAGATTTCCAGTTTGCAGGACCAGGCAGATATTCAATATCATTGCTGTTCATATCCAGGGACCGTAAGCTGTAAACAATGCAACACCATGAGAACAATATGAGCACTTTCAACATGACATACCGGCGAGTCATTTTATCAGAGAGTAGGATAACTTTGGACCTAACATTGTTTACATACAAGTATGTGTACACATTTGCAAATACATATAAGTATGTATGAGTTAGAAAAATATTTCATTGTAATGGTGATTTAAATGAATAGGGTCCATTAAAAACATAATTGATGCTATTATATAGTAGGGTGACTACAGATAACAAAACTGTATATTTTGAAAAAAAGGCAGAAGATTTTGAACCTTTCCACCATAAAGAAATGATCAGAGAGGACATAGATCTACTTTTATTTGAAAAGTACATAATGCGTACATACATCAAAGTAACACCTGGTATCCCACAAGTACGCACAATGTCTACACACCAGCTAAAGGTCTTTCAAAGAGATCAGAAAATTGAAGCTGATTTCCCTACTTCAAATACATAAAAATGTCAATCTCAGAAAGAGGGAAAGCTTTAGTATTCTCCGAATGTTTACAGTGCATGAAAAATCATAATTAACAGATGTAAAAATGGTCATCAGAATTCATGCCTTCTACACAAGACTTAGAGAACGGTACTGCCACTTGTCTTCCCAGTAGATCTCTGTTCACGCACGCACGCATGACCCAAGGACTCTGCAGAGGCTGGCCCCCAGGTGATTACGTCAGCACTGGCTGACTGGGCAGCTCTTACTGCTTGCCTCAGGTGATAATCAAACAACTGCTGAGCACGGTTCTTGGCCCTAACAGGCCTTCAGTGCAAACTGCACTATATTTGGGAAGCAAAAGGTTGCCTGCACTTCTACAGCTGTGTCATGACCCTTTCTCCCCAGCATATTTAAAGCTTAATGAGTTTAAAAAGTAAAGCCATATTAATATGCTGAGCTGTAAAAGGCTCCAGTCAACAACTTCTGACATTGCCAGTTCTGTGGATAACCCACTACTATTACGGACTGCTGAACTATACTGGATTATTTTGCTGAATTCACACACCTACAGTAATGGCAATGGAATACCCATCTCTGACAAAACTAAACAAAAAAGGGGGATATAAATGAAGGATCATTTTGCAATGAAAAATACATATATCTGTATATACCAAATATGATAGATATACAGCTACATTTTCTTAGTTCAATGAGAAGAAAGATTTGTACTAATAGTGTTTAGACAACATATCATGTCTGCATTTTGTACTACAGGTAACTACTATGAAAACAACAATATGCAATGTAGTGATTATTGTAACTGTCCTACTAACCTGTTTTGAACCTATCTCATTGCCATTTCTTTCTCGATAAAGTTAATTTTTAAAGAAGTGCACAAAGGATGCTGTTTGTTAGGCAAAAGTTCAAAACAACATGTGTGCCCTTATTGTAAAATGTTACTGGCTTTCCCTAGTTATCTTACGTAAATGCATGATAAGTAGGAAAAGGAACTTGACTATATTAGAGACAAGATGCATGTCTAACAAGCAGCCCGAGAAACTGAGGATCAACAAGGTTTTCTCAAAGTTGTATCTCTTTTCCCTCAGTCAGGATTAAGCTAACTAACTGTGAGCTCACTTTTGAAACAAAGAAAATTGAAGAAATGCAGGCAACTGCTGAAAAAATATGCCTAGGATGGTATCTAAGGTGTGGTGTAATTAGAGGCTAGATAATTGCTCAGGAGGAAAAATCCCTTCTTTACGGCATGTTATTTCCTACTCAGCCTTGTAAATATTTGGCTTTTAAACACATTTTTAGGACTATGTTATGTTTAAAATATGAGCCTACGTGTACTTGGTAGGTGCCTGCATGTAAGTGTCAGGTTGATCCAACCAGTGTTGAGGAACTGTGACTGTGGGGAAGATGTATCATGTCTCTAATGAGATTTTACAAAGCAGGTAGTAACAGTAACTATTTTATAGGATTACTAGGAGATTAGAGATGTGATTGTCTGTAGAATAGTTAGAACAACTGACATATTCTGAAGGTTGGTGTAAGTTATATTTGTCTGGCCTTCTATGGTTAGAATATAATTGCAGTTTGCCCATGTATTTGCACATTGTTATGGCCTGTGTCTAGGTGTCTCCCCCAAACCCTCATGCAGTCACAGGTGGAGCTTTTCGGCAGTGGCTGGATCCAGAGTATGTGATGCTGGATTCAAGGGTGTGTGGTCCAGGATCAAGGACACAGTAGCAGGACATGGATAAAACAGAAGGTACTGAGCATTGTCACTTGTCACTTGCTTTTGCTGTCTTCTATCTGCCATGACAAAACTTTCTCCTCTACAATGCCACACTGCCTTGGAGTGAGCCAATTATGGACTGAAACCTCGACAGACCATGAGCCAAAGTAAGCATTTCTTCCTTTAAATTTGAGTGCAGAACAAGGGTCAGGTAGATAGCTCAGTGTACTAAGCACCTGCTTTAGCAAGTGCAGGGACCAGGGTTCAATCCCCAGTCCCGAATGCCACACTGGCCCCACCCCAAGGGAATGCTGAGCTAGCCACCAATTCCAGGTGCGGTGCTCATGCCTGTAATCCCAGCACTGGGGCAGCTGAAAACAGGAAGATCACTACAAGTCTGAGCTGCATAGTGAGACCCTGCACCAAATACATAAAATGAAAAAAAAAAAAAAAAATAGCATGCAGTGTTTTTGTCTCAGTGATAAGAAAAGTAACTTAGACACATGTGTATAGATATAAATTCAATTTATAACACATGGTACAAGTAGAACATTATTTAAAATAACAACACACTTGAGATCTAATCAATGCCTGAATTTCTGGTTTAAAAGAGTCTCTCACTTTCAATGAAATTAACCAAAAATTCTCCCAAACCTTACACCATGCGTACTATTCTATCATCACCAAGAGTCCCTCAGGCATAACTTGAACATGACTTCAATGCAAATGGTATTTCTGCAACATAACCTCTAAGAACAATTGAAATTTTAAAAGTTAAAGTGACAGCCAGTGCAGTCCCATTTCATTGTAAGGCAAGGACTAATTATACAGCCTTAAGTTTTATGCTATGCTTTTATAGTTCAATAAATTAATATAAAAGTTTGAACTTTGATCTTTGGTCTAGTGAAAATCAAACATTTACATATACAGAAACAGTAAACTAAGTAAATTTAGAAATGAATTCCTTTTATATGACTAAATCAAAACCATATTTCTAACAGTTCTGCACTTGATCACATGGTTTTAAAATTATAATAACAATAAACTTACTGTGGTAGATTTAAAATTGCATCTGGAATACATGTAAATTTGTTTTGAGACAACTTTAGGCTTGTTATGGAAGAAGGCAAGAAAGGCATAGTAGCTAAAAGAAAATAAAAATGAGTTAGACATTTGATCATCTTTAACTAGATTTCTATTAATTTCAGTAAGAATAGGTGCCAAGGACATGTCACTTGACTTGATTCTCATTTTCACACTGATAGTTAAAAATCCATAAAATAACAGAACATCCTTAAGTTTCCACTAAATAATAAAACCATTTACCATAACTCATCACAGTTTTCAACTTAAACAACTCAATCAGAAAGGTTATTAGGTGACAGAAAGTGTCTAGACAAGGTGGCTGAGTGGCAGATGATAGGGAGCATAGAGTAATTCAAATCATTCTTAAATAACTATTAAAAATCCTTTGATCACTGTACCAATATACAGTATTTTAAAGAATGGAAGTTATTTATTTATGGTCTCAGAAAGAGTATTCTGTGGTACCATAATGTACGGAATCTAGTAAGGTATTATTTGATCTTTTTTTTTTTTTTTTTTTTTTTTTTGTCTTTTTGAGACAGGGTCTCACTATGCAGCTCAAGCTGGCCTTAAGCTCACTTTGTAGCTCAGACTGGTCTCGAACTCACAACAATCCTCCTGCCTCAGCCTCCCAAGTGCTGGGATTACAGGCCTGCGCCACCACGCCCGGCTTATTATTTGATCTTATGCTATTATGAGATTGGGAAACATTCAGTAACATAAAATGAAGTGTTTCAGAATTCTCAAAATCCTGGTGTGGTCTGTGAATGTTTAAGAGAGAAATAGTTTGAGGCACATTCGGGGATAAAATTCTGCAGCACATGACTTAGAGAACTGGGCAAGCTTGTTTTGTCACCTGGAAAACACTGCCACTAGAGTGGGTGAACTCCAATTCTCTCACTTAGACTTGCATAGACCTACAAATCTAAAATTCTCTGAAGACAGTTCTAGAAATTATTTCAAGAACTAACAAGGTTGGACTATGAGTAACATTTTTTTTTCTACGAAGTCTCCAAAAGTAAAAATCTTCTGGGACAATTTGAAAAAGCTCCTCTATTGACAAGCAGAAAGACATCAGCTATGCCTTACTGTCAAAACACATTTTGTGACAAATTAAATGAAAATAACTGATTCTCTGCCTAAAATGAAGACTCTTGTGGTTCAGATGCTACCCAGAAAAGCCATAATAGTAATTTCATTTTAAATGGGATTGTAGGGTAGGGTGTCCTAGGGATTGAACCTAAGGCCTTCGCACTGAGCTACATCCCCAATCCTTATATTTTTTATTTTGAGACAGTGTTGCTCTAAGCTTTTGGCTGCCCCAATTGGACTCAAACTCATATTCCTCCTGCTCCTGCTTCCCAGGGTGCCAGGATTATAGGTAGGTGCCATCATGCCTGGCTCCACCTGGAATGATTTTTAGTATTTTCCACTGGGCATCTTTAGAATACAGGTCCACTTCTCAAACTACTAAGGTTGTGTGGTCCTGTAAAGTTTAGATGTTAATGTCTCCCAGAGGCCAACTATTGACGGCTCATTCCCCGGCTTACAGCTCTATGGGGAGATCCTGGATCCTTTAGTATATGGGACCTGGAGAGGTTGTAGGTCAGCAGGGCACTGTGTTGTAGGGTTCTTAGGATCTCACCTCCTTCCTGGCTGTGTCTTTCACTTCCCAGCAGCCAGGAGGCCAGCAGCCACCTCCAGCCCATGCTTCCCCCTTGATATGCTGCTCTACCACAACCCAAAGTAAAGGCATGGAGCAACAGGCCATGGACTAGAAGTCCGGGGACTATGACACAAAGGGAGTGTTTCTTCCTAACAAGCTGATTGTCTCAGGTACTATGTTACAGCGTGGGAAAGCTGACTAACACAGCTGCAAAGCAGGGCTTTGAACTAAAGTCAGTCCAAGTTGCTATAGCCAGTTAATACAACTGCAGTCCCCCAAACACATCACAGAAAATCCTGATGACTCATCCTCTGCTCCTGAGGCAACTTCCTATTGTGCCCCTCCCTGAGGGCAGTGACTCAGCCGAGATGGTGTGTTGAGCTCCCAGGTCTCAGAGTCCCCAGACAAGCTGCTCTCCACACACAGAAATGCTCCCAACTCCAAGGTCTGAATCAGAGCCCTGGAGGGGCCTTCACAGGGTAATGCGCTCTACAACTACGTTAATTTGGGCCATCAGTATTTAATGCTTGTCTTCTCCATTTAACTCTAAGTTTCTTAAAGACAGATATCACAATTGCTTTGCCTACTACAAAGAGTGAAATATTCTATCCCCAGTGTCAGACTTACCAACATGGTCAAAATTCAGAACAGTCTGGGAAAAAGAGGGAGGAAAGAAGAAGGAAATGGTGTCCAGATTAATGTGGCTTTTGTCTTTATTACTTTCTAAAAGTTCTGACAATTAAATATTTTAAATATAGGGCCAGGAAGATGGCTCAGCAATCTAAGCATCACCTGGCAAGCGCAAGGACCCAGGTTCAGTCCTCAGTACAGCATGCCATACCAGCCCCTGCACCCTGCCAGCCCCCAAAACTGAGCATGGTGGGGCATAGCTGTAATCCCAGTGCTGGGGAGGATGAGACAGGAGGATCACTGTGAGGTTGAGCTACATTGGGAGAACCTGTACCAAATTCATAAATAAATAAAAGATTTTTTAAATGTTAATTTTTTTTTTAATTTAAACGCAGGTGGTCAAGATGTATTTTTCTATCAAACAATCCTAAGAGCTATTTTTTTAGTGAGCAAGGCACAGAAAAGTCCTAAGGGCTGCAAGGTGCTTGCCATATGAAACAGTTCCTGTTTATTGCCATAAATGTATTTCCACCATAACATTGGCTGGCTGTGACTGACTAGCAGTGAACATAATTCCCTGTTCTACTGATGAACAGAGAGTTTAGGGTCATCCTGACTTTTAATAAAAAATGAGGATCCTCTTGTATGTTATTGTAAGATCTGGCAAATGGATGTTGTAATAGCTTGCAAAGCTGAGGGATCACACATTCACTTTACTAATTTGAAAGCTGCTAAGGGATGAATTTTATTTTCAAAAACAGTAACAGTAGCTGAACTTATAATTGAAAACAATCTGCTACAAAACTTAGCATGAACCTCAGGAGAAGCGCATTACCCACAGCCATGTGCATTCTTAATTTAATACATTCAAAGGAATCACAGTGTAATTACTGTTCGTGGGCCACGCAACTGCCATCTTAGCTTATAATAATAGCAACGTAGTAAGTATTTCAAATTACAAACATGTTACAGTGTATCTCTAGGTTTATAGAAAAATTGGGGCTGGGGAGATAGCTCAGTGGTCTAAGCGCCTGCCTGGCAAGCGAGCCTAAGAACCTGGCTTTATTTCCCACGGTGCTGACCCTGAAGCCAGGCATGGTGGCACACACCTGTAATCCCAGCGCTGGGGAGGCTGAGAGACGAGCAACACTACGAGTCTGAGCTGCATAGTGAGAGACTGTACCAAACAAATAATTAAGAGAAAAAGAAAAATTGGGTGACAAGCAGAGCTCCCCTCTACTACCCCTTCCTCACTTCCCCACTTCCTCTCACCCATCTCGCCCTGATGTCGAGCGGTGCCTGGGCCTGGCACACTTGTTAGAGTGGGGGGGCCAGCGCTGACACACCCTGACCTTGCAGGAGTCGGCTTCCTGTGAGGCTCCTTCCGTGCCGCGCTCTGGCGGATCCTGGCGCATGCTCCGGCGTGAGGGTCCCCAGGCAGCACCATCCAGAGCAGTTTCACTGCTGTGAAAACCCCTGTGCTGCACTTCGTCTCCTTCCTCCCTTACCCCTGCAAACACAGATCTTCTTCCCGTCCTCGGAGCAAACGGTACAGTACATGGCCTTCTCATGCCAGCTTTTTTCACGTAAATATGTAGAAGTACTTAAGTTTCTCAGTTTTTCAGTGGCTTGATAGCTAACTTCTCTTCATTGTCAAATTTCTGACTTTATGTTTGAATTTCCATCACGCTATTTAAACTAAGGGCCGGCCTGATAGCTCAGCAGGCTAACCAGCCTGCTTAGGCAGAGAGCAGCTTCAGAAGTTCAATCCCCGGTGTACAGTGCCCACCCCACCCCCATGACAAGCTGAGATGGCTTAAGACTAGGCATGGTGGTGCATGCCTGTAAGAGTCTGATCTATGCAGTGAGACCCTGAACATCCCATAGACCCTTCCCTAGATACAGAAAAATAAATAAATAAAATAAAACACCTTCTTTCCATTCCCATCTGTCCCTACACAGTTTCACCTCTGAGGCACAGAGGGCCAGGCAAACAGGAAAACCATACAAAACACTTACCGAAAGAGTTCATTCTGGCACTGAAACTCTCCACTTTTGGACAAGCCTCAAAGAAGTTCTCCGGTAGGGTTGAAATGTGGTTTTTACTGAGGTTTAATATCTTCAGTTCCTTCAGGCTCAAGGGGGAATATATCTCTGATATTTTATTTCTAGTCATAAAAAAACAAAAATAAGAATTGAATGACATTAAACTCATATGCTCTAAACAAAAAAATCAGAACAATTCAGCTGCAAAGTATCATATCAAAGCAAGCTTATTAATTTTAAAATTAGTTGTGGAAATTGGTTATTGGATAAAACTGTAATGTAAACTGCCTCTACCATCTGTTAATTTTTGCTTAGAACTCACTGCCATAGAGTGGTCCGCATAGTTTGTCAACACTAGAAAACTCGGTCTCAGGCTCCTCTTACCCTTCTAAAATGAGCTGCTCCAACCTCTCCACCACCGTCGGGAGGGTCTCAGGAACAGAGGACAGCTGATTGTACGACAGGTTCAGCTGCCTCAGGGTGGGACACTTCACCGAGGCATCTACCCCCAAGGAGGGTCCGATGTCATTTCGAGATACGTCCAGGTTGGAGATGCAACTCATTTTCAACCAGTAAGAGGGAAATGATGTGAATTTATTGCTGTGCAGATCCAGATGTGTCAAGCACTTCAGAGTCTGAAAAATCAACATTTCCAAATTCTAAAATGAACCCTCCAACAAAGTTTAGCTAGTGCAACTGCTTTCCATACCTTGGAAGGTTTTTTTTATTAACTTGAAAACTTTAATTTCAGTCAGCTCACTAGCCCCACCATCTCTACTGCAGCCTAAAGAAAATACATCAGCATTTGTGTAAAAACAGGGGGATGAGCCTACTTCAGCTTTTTTCTAAATGAATTCTGTGAAGAGAAGAAAGCAAAATATGCTTTAACAAATATCTAATTAATAGTTTAATAAAAAACAGCACAAAAGTAACTTACTGAATATAAAATATAATCCTGAGCATATATATATATATTTTAATAACCATTTACAGGCTGGCCTAATAGCTCAGCAGACTAAAGGGCCTGCATAGACAGAGCGCAGAAGGTGGGGTTTGATTCCCAGTGTGCCATACCTGCCCTGCCACCCTGGTGCGCTGAGACTGGGCACGGTGGTGGGCACCTGAAATCCCAGAACTTGGGGGGCTGAACACAGGAGAATAACTGAGAGTCAGATCTATGTAGTGAAACCCTATAGAACCTGTAGACCCTAAGTAAAGAAAAAAAAATTACCATTTAGAAATTGTTGCTTTTTTTTTTTTTTTTTTTCTTTTTGAGACACAGACTTGCTATGCAGGTCAGGCTGACATTGAGCTTACTTTGTAGCCCACGCTGGTCTCCAAGTTGGAACAATCCTCCTGCCTCAGCCTTCCAAGTGCAGGGATTACAGGTGTGCACTACTATGCCTCCCGGATTTTAATGTCAATAAGATTTAACCATGGGTCATCCATACAGTGTCACAGATTTTATTTTAGAATTCCCTGTGTTCAATAACTTTTTGCTTTAATCTCTAGCTTCTGTTTTAAAGAAATTTCTAATTTTTTTTTTTTTTTTTTTTTTTTTTTTTTTTTTTTTTTTTTTTTTTTTTTTTTT
>PVKA01005838.1:0-79790 GCA_004027165.1 Ctenomys sociabilis
TTTTTTTTTTTTTTTTTTTTTTTTTGTCTTTTTGAGACAGGGTCTCACTATGCAGTTCAGGCTGGCCTTGAGCTCACTTTGTAGCTCAGGCTGGTCTCGAACTCGCAACAATCCTCCTGTCTCAGCCTCCCGAGTGCTGGGATTACAGGCATGCGCCACCACGCCCGGCGCTGATGTATATTTTATCTCATTTATTCTAGAACAAATATGTGATGTCAACAAAATCTTTACTTTTTAAATATTACTATATTACTCAAAAAGTAGAGTATTTAACTGGAAAGGGGCTGATCAATTCTTTGTTAGACTAAATTATCAACCTACTGAAGACAGTTAGGAGTTCAGAAACACTGGCTAAAATGAGCTACAATCCCAAAAAGTAGAGACCACCCATGAGATGCAAGGAGCCAACAAACGTAATGCAAGCCTAATGAACCAGTAAAGGCAAAGCAGATGGAGCAAGGGGAGAGTTTCAGGATACATAGGGAAGATAGCACATGATAAAAGAAAGTGTGGATAGGGATGAACCATAAACCAATTTAACTTGGGAGGAGTTTACATTTGAATTTAAATAAGAGGATACTAAAGGATTTGAACCATCATGCTAGAGTAGTGTGAAGAGATTGTTGGAATGGGGAGATGGGCTGCCAAGTAGTTACTTTCAGGGTGAGATTGGGAAAATGCCTGCATCATAATTATCTTGTGTATTTGCTATATAGTTCTCACTTTGTATCTGTGTCTTGTTCCCAGTTACAAATTCTGTTTCCAGATTTACATTGTAGTTCAGGTACTAAATCATTTTGTATCTAATAAAATATACTGTAATTTGTTTTAGGGCTTGCCATGAAATAAGCAATTTCACAATAAGCTGCAGGTGAAGCTAAAATATTGAGAACTTTCCAGAGTCTGAGTGGGCTTAGCTCATTAGAATCCCTGAAGGATTCTAAACAACCCTGATGCATAGCTTTACTATTTGGACCAATGAAATCAGTGCCCCAGGAGGTGAATTCTTTGATATTTATCTGGTTATTTTTTAATGCTCCCTGGTGATTGGAACATTCAGGTGAGGTTGAAATGTGCTGAACTAGAAATTTGCTATAGTGAACCAGGCATGAAATTATGGTCATTTGCCTGGAGTTATGCTAGCAGAAATAGAGAAGATGTGCATTAAAAATTTAGGAAGTAATGACCAAAGCAATTCTTTCTTAGGACACAAAATATTACTATTTAATGCATTATCTTTTTTTTTTTTTTTTTTTTTTTTTTTTTTTTTTTTTTTTTTTTTTTTTTTTTTTTTTTTTTTTTTTTTGTCTTTTTGAGACAGGGTCTCACTATGCAGTTCAGGCTGGCCTTAAGCTCACTTTGTAGCTCAGGCTGGTCTCGAACTCACAACAATCCTCCTGCTTCAGCCTCCCTAGTGCTGGGATTACAGGCATGCGCCACTCTGGGCTTTCTTCACAGTTTTAAGAATTGTACTTTAAGGCAAGCCTGGTAATGCAAGCCTATAATCCAGCATTTGGGAAGATGAGAACCATGAATTTGACCCCAGCCTGAACAATTTGGCTACTTGATGAGACACTCTCTCTAAAAAGGGGAAATCAGGCTCAATATGAAGGCTTGGGTTCAAGCATCAGAAACACGCACACAAAAAAAGCCAAAAAGTGAAACAAAAAAGTTTGTAATGTTACATAAATTAAAAGACTGAACTTGCTAGATGCAAAACTTCAATTTGTTTTCATGATATTTCCTTTTTGTCACTAATACATTTTTCTATTTTAATACAATTGCTATTTTCCTGTTGTTCAATGCTGATTTCAGAACCCGAATTACAATGCAGTTTTGAAAATGGAATTTGTAACTGGGAGCAAGACACAGACGATGACTTCGATTGGACCAGGATCCAGGGTCCGACCTCAACAATTAACACAGGGCCAATGAAAGATCATACTTTGGGCACAGCACAAGGACACTATCTCTACATAGAATCTTCGGAGCCACAGGTGTTCCAAAACAGGGCTGTGCTGCTCAGCCCCATCTTCAGTGCCACTGATTCCCAGGGCTGCATCTTCCGCCTCTACTATCACATGTTCGGAAAGCACATATACAGGCTGGCTGTCTACCAGCGCATCTGGAGCAATGAGAGAGGGAAGCAGCTGTGGGAGAAGTTTGGGGATCAGGGCAACAGATGGGTGAGGGAACTCCTCAGCATTTCCAGCCCGCAGCCCTTTCAGGTATGGATAATGGCTTTCATAATGCGGCTTTCAGAATATCTACACAATGTGAAAGATCACAGCATGCCTGAATTAAAAGCCAGTAGGATTGGATCAAAGTTACTTTGAGACACATTTATCATTTAATTAAGGTTGTACCAAAGCTGCTTGAGTTGCCTTGCTCCTTGACTACCTGCAATGATGTATGATTAGAATCTCTAAAGATGAACACATGGTGCTTGAAACAGCTGCAGATTTCTTCAATTTTATGTAATTGTTCTACTGAAATGAAAAATCTGGGAGGGGAAATGAGTTTGGCACAATCTCTCAGATTCTTCATGGACTCATAAATCTGTGATTTTGAATAGCTCATTTTACACTTTGACTTTCTATATACGAACATGTGAATTCCAGGCAGAATACTTGTTTTATTCAAAACTATGCAACCTCTCTGAGGAAGAGCTCAAATTTAAGTTCAGATTGCTTTAAATGTGATGCAATGTGTTTTACTCTCAATCTCACCTGATTTCTTAAAGTCAAACTTGTAATAAAGTTCAAATGCATATGTGATTTTTATAATTTTACAAAGGATAGAGGTATATATTCTGTTTCATTCTTCCAGCAATTCCCTGAAGTGGGTAAGAAAAACAATTTCAGAGAGGTTGTTATTTTTCCTTGGCCAAATAACTTATGAACAGCAAAACTAGGCCATAAAGCGGATCCTACAGTTTCTAAATCATTGTCATTCATTGTCTTTCTAACATCACCCAGGATGCAACATGAGGGGTGTGCATATCTGACCTTTTCCTCTTTGTTCAAGTATCTGCTGTACTGGGAGAAGTTTCTTACCTACTTCTGCATGAACTTTTCTGTTTTTTGCATACAATGAACTTCTTTCATTTATGCAAATTTAAAGTACTGTCTTCTCTACCTAAATCTAGATAGTAGTTTCATAGGCACTAAGTTAGCTCTGGGTCAACTTTGGAGACACAACTTCACAAATGTACTTTGTGTATGACTCAGTCTGTTAAATCACATTGGGATTGGAGATTTGTGTAGAGAGACATAAACTGAAGAAATAGAAAGGAATTCACTGTATATAGCATGATAGAATGCATTTTACACATGTAATATAAAGTGAAATTGAAGGGATTTTTGATTTTTATTTAATAATAGGTCATCCACATCAAATTAATTCTTAATGCCTATTTAATTTAGATGTAATTTGGACCAAAATAGTACTTATAATCTTTACTCAAAAACTTCTTTCTACAAGAAAAACAAATCAATTTATTTATAGGGAGATGTGTTCAGTAATATAAACATGTGTCTAACCAAGGAACCCTTTGATTATGAATATAAACACAAAAATTGAGGTCTGGAACCCACTAGGATTACATATGGATTGATATATTTGATTCTATCCAAGCGTTTTTGCAGTTTTTTTCTTAATTTTAAATGAAATTCAGACTTGCAATGGTGACATGAGACTTTCTGCATGCTGCTGTGAATTGATTATTCAAAATAGCCAAAATGGAGCCCAATTTAAGTGACAGAATATTTCTGTTGGAAAGAGGATCTTAATAAAATAAAGATATTCTACTGAGAAAAAGCAGCACTATCCACCAGCATTTTAGTTAATTGTGATACTGTGCATACAGTAGTCTAACATATGCCCAAGATGTACTTACTAAATACTTGCTTAAAAGAAAAATATAAGACTTGTCAGGATAACTCATTTCAATGAAGCAAAGAGGATTGAGCTAGGCTGTAGATTCAGGAACTGTCTGCTTGTGAATGTCAGTTTGAAATATTCAACCAAGTAGGTAAAATTTGTATATTTTTGATTTGTACAAATCAAAAGAGAGATGACCATATAAAGTTTTCATTAATTTAATATAAGATTTGCTGGATTATAATTGATATGATAAACAATATTTTGAAATAATCACTGCAATCAAGACAATGTAAAGGAGAGCTTTCCTTTAAAGGATTCCTCATGCCCTTTTAGAGCACACCCCTCTAATCCCTCCCTTTGAGTATCAGTCTGCTTTCTGACACTAAATATTAACTTATACACGCTAATTTTATAGGAAGGAAATTGTACACCTTATACTCTATTTCTGGGCTGTATCATTAAAGATTCATCAAGTCATAGCATGTATCGGTCCTTCATTTGGATAAAACATAATTTTATCCAGTAGCTGGTTTGCTGATAGACTATTTTGAGATTGTACTATTATGAATGAATCTGCAATGAATAGTAATGAACATGTATTTCTGTGAACATCTATTGTTACTTCTCTTGCACAAATAACCAGGAATAGTATGGTTGGATCATATGGCAGAAATAAGTAACATTTGTGGCTGGTGAGATAGCTCAGTGGACTGAGCACATGCTTAGGCAGGTGCTGGGATGAGGGTTCAATTCCTGGTCTGGCAGGCTGAGCCAGCCCTGCCCCAGAGCATGCTGAACTGAAACTGAGTTCCAACATGGTGGCACACACCTGCAATCCCAGCACTGGGGAGGCTAAGCACAGGAAGATCACTGCGAGTCTGAGCTGCATAGTGAGACCCTGTACCCAATACATAAATATGAAAAAACATATAAATAAATAAGTAATTTAAAAGAGTTTAACCTGTCTTCCAAAGTTTCCCATGTTTCTTTCCCATCAGCAATGTATGACAGTTCCAGTTTCTTCACATCCAAGGTAGGCTTTATTATCATCTTCTTTATTTTAGCTCTTCTAAGTAGGTAATTATATATCATTTTGATTTAATTTACCTTGCCCTACCATTAGTTATGTTGATCTTACTCTCATGTTTATTTGCCAAATATCTACTGTAAAATGCCTGCTGAAATCTTTCATTCAACTTTTAAACTACTTTTTTTAAACTGTCTTTATTGCTGTTAATTTTCTTATTTTATTTTTCATTTTCATTTTTAAGCTGTTTTGTACATTCTATTTTTGTTGTTGTTGCTTTTGTATTTTAGGGAAGGTCTACAGGGTGCTCAGGGTCTCACTACGAGATCAGACTCATACTGATCTGCTTTTTTTACAGCCTCCCAAAAGCTGGGATTAAAGGCCCACACCACTAAGCCAAGTCTCAATTGCCATCGCAGGGCACCACGGGGGCAGGACTTGCTCAGCAGGCCCAGGGATCAAACCCCAAGCCCTTGTGCCTGCTTTCAAGTGCTTTAATCCCCTGAACTATTGGAGCTATTTGACCAGCCCACATTTCATATATTCTGGCTGGAAGTATTTAATCAAGTATGTGAACTTGAATACTTTCTGTATTCTGTGTCTCTGTGCTTCGTGTTGAGTGCGCGCTCTGTGATCCCGTTATATAGGAAGTGTTTCCAAATGGCTGACTGACCAAGTAACTGAGCTCATATGCACTTAGCTGAGATCCATTATTGGTATTTTATTCTTTACACATAAGGGTAGTTTTCTATTATATGTTCATTATAGATTTTAATGATTTGAAGCAGACATTGAACCTATCTATTAAATCACATAAATAACTGACTTACATGAAGAAGTGACTTACATAGCTATGTTTTATTTCACTTCCAACAACTGAAAAATTGAGTGTTTGGATTGTTATTTTTACATTTTATGTGAGATCAAGCTGAATTTCACCTAACACTCCTATCTGTTATGACAGAGGAAGATCAGTTTGGATTTGCACAGAAGTAAATTTTTGGTTAGATGTTGAATGTGTAAGACCATGTCTTTCTCTTGTGAGTATGCCACTATATTTATATAAGTTATTTAGATATTCTTTGGAAAATTAAGATTATTACATTTATTAGTTTTAGTTCTATAAAACTTCAGAATTGATATGGTACATTCATTTTAAGTCCTATAGAGTATTTGACATTAATATTTGCTTAAACAATTTCATAAGACATGGCAGTCTTTATTTTCATCAATACATATCAAAGCTCATTCGTAAGAGCAAAAGATTTGTAATCTTGAGAGGGATTATTTGGTTTGACCCCTGCATTCTACTGATAAGGTCCAGATATTGTTTTCTTTAATGTCCTCCAGATATTTAGAAGCAAGAAGTAGACTTTGGTTCTTTAGAATCACTTCGGTGATAATGACTCTGCAATATCTTTGTTCCGTACTGCCTTGACAATTAGACATATTTACATATTATATGAGAAGCATAAATACTGAGGAGCTGGTAAACTGAACAATGTAACTTTTTTATGTTGTTGTTTGTTTGCTTTTTAATTTAATGTATTTGGTACAGAGTCTCACTACATAGCTTGGACTCATAGTGGTCCACCTCTGTACAGCCTCCCAAGTGCTGGGAGTGCAGGTGCAGGCCACCTTCCCCAGGTTCAATCTCCATCTCAACACACCACAGGAATGGGGGACTGGTATGGTGGGCCTAGGGATCAAAGCTCTGCCCCCTGTGCCTGCTGGCAGGTGCTTTATAAATATATATATACTTTTTGTTTTCTGTTTTTTAAGTATTTTATTTTCTGAATTACAAAAGCCCTAAACAGAGAAATATTTTTGTAATTTTTTAAAATTTTATTTTATTGAGAAACAAATATCAATGAGACAATTACAAAGCTTATCAATAGGACATTTTCAACAATTAATACTTTTTACATTATTATTTTCTCAGAAGTCATTGATAGTACAAGAAGCAGACAGGATATCCTGTCCAAACACTATTACTACTAATCATTCTTCTCACAGACTTAGGCAAAAGTATCTGCATATCAATTCCAACTATTCTGTATATATAAATACAAAATGGTCCTTTCTTTATAACCCCTTATTTTCTTTAGTCCTATCAGAGATGAGTATTCTATTGATATTCAAATATTATAGGTGCTTGAATTCAGCACAACACTCCAACACAATCCAGCAGTCCGCAATAGTAGTGGGTTATACGAAGAAGCTGTAGACTAGAGCCTTTTAAGGCTCAGCATATTAATATGGCTTTACTTTATATACCTTGCTTTTATACTTTTCTGCTAGATGGGTAATATTTTTTCCTAGTGTCTTTTTTTATTAATTATACATAAAAACAATTTACTTGTGAGATAGTATGGTAATAATTGGTATGTCATGACAAGAAGTATGTATTTAGCAGGCCAGAATGACAGACATTCCAAGCGTGACCCTTCTATTACACATTGCTATCTTCCAGATAAAGCAAGATCTACATAAAAAGAAATGTAACTTTTGTATCTGATAAGATCAAGTCCCTGCAGGATTTATCCCGTAACCCTATGCTGCACTCTGTAGATCCTTTGTCAGTGTCAGCCATGTGGATGAGTCATGTTCATTGCTTGACCAATTTGCTCTCTGTGACAGACTGAGAGAAATTTTTCTCCCCATGTGACTCTCCTTAGGCACACTATAGATCATGGATCACATTTTTCAGTGGCTCCATAATCTCCTTGATCAGAAAATTTGGGGCACAACTGAGTTCCACGATGTTACAGTACAGGTTCTCCTACGTCCTGAGTCTTCACTGACTTTGAAAGGCAGGGGCCAAAATGTTGCTTGACCATGCATCCCTTCCTTTTCTCCAATTTTTGATCTGTAAAACCTCCAGAAAAGAAGATGATTATTACCCTGCAATGTATGCAATTCAGTTTACCCTATCTGTCTAAATATCAAATATGTTAGGCATAACATGGAACAGGTATTTTCCATCAGTTATTGATGTGCTGAATTAAAAGTCCTTACAGAATATGAGGACAAAAATTAGAAAAATAGGAATAATCACATGTTTTTACACAAAAATTTAGAAATCTAACAATATACAGCATTGTAGCAGGACAGTCCTATAACATTTTTTCTTGTATCATTTTTATTTCATTTATTACCCATAAAAAAACCCTTTATTTGTGAAACAGTATGGTAATAATTTGTGTGTCATGACAGGAAGTATGTACTTAGCAGACCAGAATGACAGGCATTCCATGCATGACCCTTCTATTACACATTGCTATCTTCAGTGCGCTTGCATGGTTCACAAGTATCAGCATACACAGTCAGGTTGAAAATCCTACCAATTAACTGCTATCTTCAAAAATCTGCTGATGAAACTTGCAATCATTGCCTTGCCCATCTTGTGTATACAAATATATGGCTTTGTCTCTGTCCTATTTCTCTGCTTTTCTCCTTGCCCTCTCCTCCTTGTCCAATCCTCAAGTTCTCGCTTTCCTTTTAGTTGCATTTTCTTTCTATTTGTATTTCTTCTTTTGATTTCTTATATTGGTAGATTATTTGATATTTGCACGTGTGGGTCTGGTTTATTTTATTTATGATTACATCTTCAAGTGGAATTCACTTAAATAAAAATGCTTCATGTTTATCACTCTTTATACCTGAGTTATACTCCATTGTAAAAAAAAAAATAACACATCTGTTTCAACCATTCCTCATTTGATGGGCATCTTGGTTGATTCTAAATTTTGCTATTACAAACTGTGGTGCTGTAAACATAGGTACACATACATCACTATGGTATGACATTTTCAGTTCCTCTGGGAAAATTCCCAGAAGGGGGATAGCTAGCTTGAATGGGATTTCCAGTCCTAGTTTCTTAAGGAGTCTTCACACTGATTTCAATATTGGTTGCACCAGTCTACATTCCCACCAGCACTAGAAAGTGTTCCCTTTTCCCCACAGTCACTCCAATATTTGTTGTTGGTTAATTTCTTTATGATAGCCATTCTTTCTGGGATGAGATGTTATCTCAGCATTATTTTAATTTGCATTTCATGGATGACTAGTGATGTGGAGCATTTTTTCATATATCTATTTGATTCTGTAATTTTGTCCTCTGAGAAGTGTGTGTGCATCTTGGATACCCATTTCTGTATTATGTCTGGAAATTTAAGGACCCTAATGTATTTTAGTTCTTCATAAATTCTAGAGAGTAGACTTTGGCCTGAATGATTATTAGTTAAGACTTTTTCAAACTTTGTGGGTTGCCTTTTCATTTTGTTGACAATTACTTTTGACGTGCAAAAATCTCTCAATAGGAGTTAATCCCAGTTGTTAATTCTTTCAAGGGTTTCCTGTGCGAATACATGTTTGTTCATGAACTCTTTGCCTACGCCCATGTCTTTGAGAGTTCCTCCTACTTTCCCTTCCAGGAGACTGAGTGTTTCTGTTTTAATGTTTAGATCTTTAATCCATTTTGAATTTAGCTTAGTGCATGGTGATAGAGCTGGGTCAAGTTTTAGTTTTTGGCATGTAGAAAGCCAGTTTTTCCAGTACTATTAATTAAAGAGGCTATCTTTCTTCCAGTTAGTGTGTTTGGCACATTTGTCAAAGATCAGGTGGATGAGTGGGTATGTATAGGCCTCTAGATCTTCTCATCTATTCCATTGATCCTCAGGTCCATTTCATTGCCAATACCACGTTGAGTTTAATAAGTTGGCTTTGTAGTATAATTTCAAGTCAGGAATTGTAATGCCTCCTGCCTTGCCTTTGTTGGTCAGGATTACCTTTGCTATTGTAACCCTTTTCTGGTTTCAAATAAATTTTAGGAATGATTTCTCTAGGTCTGGGAGGTATGTTGATGGCAGTTTTATAGGGTTTGCGTTAAATCTGTGCAAAAAATTTGGGAGCATGATCATCTTCACGATGTTGGGTCTTCCTATCCAGGAGCAGGGAGTATCTTTCCATTTTTCTGAAATCCTCTACGATCTTTTTTCTTGCAGTACTGTAATTTTCTGTGAAAATAACTGACTTTTTTGGTTAAGTGAATTCCAAGGTATTTCATTTTCTGCGATCCTATTGTAAAAGATATTGTTTCTATAATTTCCTTCTCAGTGTGTTTGTTATCTGTGTAGAGGAATGCAATTGACTTTTGAGTATTGGCTTTGTATCCTGCTATGCTACTGAATTTGTGTATTAATTGTAGTAACTTCTTGGTGGAGTTTTTGAGTCTTGCAAATAAAGTATCGTATCATCTCCAAATAGTAATAATTTAATTTCTTTACCTAATTTTATTCCTTTTGTTTCTCCCTCTTGTCTAATGGCTTAAATAATTCCAAAACTATATTGAATAGAGGGCATGATAGAGGACATCCTTGTCTTGTACCAGATCTGAGAGTAAAGATTTCAGTTTTTCTCCATTTAGAATTATATTATCCATTGGGTTATCATGGATGGCTTTTATCAAGTTGAGTTAGAGGCCTTCTATTCCAATATTCTGTAGGACTTTGAACATGAATGAGTGTTGGACTTTGTCAAAGCCTTTTATGTATCAATTGAGATGATCATGTGGTTTTTAGATTTCCTTCTATTGATATAATGTATTGCATTTATACATTTTCGAATATTGAACCATCCTTGCAACCCTGGGATAAATCTTACCTGGTCATGGTGTACAATTTGCTGTATACTATTTGGTAAGATTTTATTGAGGATTTTTGCATCTATGTTCATGAGGGAGATTGCCTGTCGTCCTGTTTTTAGCTGTGTCTTTCCCTAGTTTTGGAATCAGTATAATACTTGCCTCCAGAAATGAGTTTGGGAGGACTGCTTCCTTTTCAATTTTCTTGAGGAGTTTGACGAGGATAGGGATTATATCTCCTATAAACATTATGTAGAATTCAGCTGTGAATCCATCAGGACCTGGACTTCTCTTTCTTGGCAAGCTTTTTATTTCACTTCATATTTCTTTTGCTGTTATTGTGTTATTGAAAGTTGTTATATCTTCTTGTTTCAGTTTTGGTAATTTGTACCTTTTGAGGATCTGTCCATTTCATCTTTGTCTTCTATTCTTTTATAGTAAATATTATCAAAGTAACTATTGATAATCTACTGAATTTCCACTGGGTTTGTGGTAATTATACCCTTTTCAATCCTTATTGCTTATATTTGAATTTGTTATTTCTTCTTTTTAATGAGGTTAGCTAGGGGCTTATTGAGTTCATTTAGTCTTTCAAAGAAGCAGCATTTGATTCATTAATTTTTTGTGCTATTTTTTTATCTCAATGTAATTAATTTCTGATCCAATGTTTATGATTCCTTCCTGTCTTTGTGCTCTCGGTTTGGTTTTCTCTTCCTTTTGTAGATGTTAGAGGTGCAACATTAGGGTGTTTATTTGTTCCCGTTCTGTTTTCCTAATGTGTGAGTTGGTAGCTATGAATATCGCTCTGAGACTACTTTCTTCATATCCTGTAAATTCCGGTAAGTTATGGTTGAATTTTCATTGTATTGTAGATATTGTTGAATTTCTTGTTTGATTTCGTCTGTGGCCCATTGATTGCAGAGTAGTGTGTTGTTTAATTTCCATGTATTTAGTGGGTTTTTCAGGTTCCTTGTCTTGTTTATTTCAGTTTCATTGCACTGTGGTCAGATCATCTGCATGGGATAATTTCTGTTTCCCAGCAATTATTTAAGCATGACTTATGGACTAGTATGTTGTTTATTTTAGAAAATGACCCATGTGCACCTGAAAAAAAAAAGTTACTTAGCTGTGGTTAGGTGGAACTCTCTGTATATGTCCACCAGGTCCATTTGTTCCAAGCTCTGATGAAGTTCTTCTACTTCTTTCCTAATTTTTTGTCTGGTTGATCTATCTTTTTGAGATAAGGATTTGTTAAGGTGTCCTGTTAAATTGTCTTGGATATTAAATTTTTATGTCCATTAAGATTGTCTTATATAGTTGTGTGCTCCTGTGTTTGGTGCATAGATATTTATGAGTGTTACTTCTTCCTCTTGAGTTTTTCCCCTAACCAATGTATAGTCACTTTCTTTATTTCATTTGAACTTTCTTGTTTTGAAGTTGAGACTGTCTGAGAACAAAGTTGCTACCCTTGCTTTTTTCTCTGAGGTGCTGTGGCATGTAGTATTGTTTTCCATCCTTTGACTTTCAGCCTATGAATGTCTTTTTGAGTTAAGTGTTTCTTGTATATAGCATATTGTTGGATTTTGTTTCCTAGTCTACTGTGCCAGTCTATTTCTCTTAATTGGTGAATTGATTCCATTTACATTGATGGTTATAATTGAAATGTGTTTACTTATGATTGTCATGATATTTACCTGCTGTTGTTTACTCCTTTTTCTCCTGTGTTTAATTGTTTGCCCTATTTAGTGGATTCCTTCTGTTGTCCTTCATGGGGTTCTGATTATTTTTGTCCCTTTGTAGAACATCTTTCATTAGTCTGCATAGGGATGGCTTTTTCATCATGAAATTCTTTAATTTTTCTTTGTCATGGAGGTATTTCATTTCTCCATCAAACTTGAAAGAGAGTTTTACAGGGTATAATAGTTTGGGCTGGAATTTGTTTTCATAGGGACTTGAGGTACTCTGCTCCATAGTCTCCTTGCCTTCATGGTTTGTGAAGAGAAGTCTGCCATAATTCTGATGGGTTTTCCTTTCAATGTGATCTACTTCTTTTCTCTAGAAGCTTTCACTATATTAGTCTTGTGCTTGGTATCTGAGATCTTGCCTATTATATATCTTGGTGTGTTTTTAATTGTGTTGAAATTATTTGCCATTCTGTATGCTTAGATGACCTGAATGTCAGACTGTTTCCTCATATTTGTGAAGTGTTCTGCTATTGTTTCTGCCCATATTCTTTTAATATCATTTGTATCGACTCCTTCTTTCTCATTGATGCCCACTAGTCTCACATTGTTCATCTTGGCATCAACTTGTAGGTGATGAATTATTTTTTCTTGCATACTAATTGTTTTTTAGAGATCTTGCCTCACCTTTTCACTAGCTGCCCCAATGTCTTCAAGATCTGACACTCCGTCTTTGCTTTACTTAAACAATTTTGCAGGCTTGTGTTTGATTTTTAAGTTCCTCTATATCTCTCTGACCTTGCTCCATGTGATCTATTTCTTTTCTGTATTGCTCATTCAAGTAATCCGTTATGTTTCTAATCTCTATTTTTTATCAATGACTTGTTTAGTGGTAGTTATTAATTATTTTACTGTAGAGTTTTTTTTTTTCAGATTATATTTCTTTCATATGTGTCCCGTATTTGATTCTGTACTTCGGATGCTATGAATTCATGGATTTATTTATTTATTTCATAAATTAATTCTGCTCTGAGTTCCTGTTTACCTTTCTGCTATTGTTTCTTTTCTTCTGACACTGTTAATTCATTCGTTTCATCTGAGCTAGTGTCCTCTACACTTATCATGGGTAGGCTCAAGGCCTGAGATCACATTCTGCTCCTTGTCTTTGTCATTTTGTATAGCACTGACTTCTGACCTTTGGTGTAGTGCTTTGGTGCAGTTATAATCTTAGCACCTAGTGAGATTCATGTGCAGATCTATTAAGTTTGAGTTTATCCAGTTATTCCTGGCCTGAGTATAGCTGTTGTGTTGTGTTCTTTCCTGCTGCACCCCTTGGAAGTGAATGAGTTGTGCCCCTGATGCAACAATGAACCCGTAGTGCCCCTCTGTTGTGCCCCTGGCCCAGGGAGCAGAGGGGAGCGCAGAAGCTCTCCCACACACTCGCAGGCCAGGGCCAGGCTGCATCTGCGGGTCCTGAGAGTGTCGCGGAAGTTCTCATTCCCTCAATGAGCTTGGAGGTGGTGGCTTCTGAGGGTTACAGGGGTCCTGGAGGCACAGTAAAGAGTCTTACTCATGTCGGTGCCTGAGTTTTCATCTCTCTTTTTATAGTTTTTTTTTTTAAAATCTTTTATTTATTTGTGTGGTTCAGGGCCTCACTACGCAGTTGTGATTCATAGTGATCCTCCTGTTTTCAGCCTCCCAAGTGCTAGGATTACAGGCATGTATCACCATGCCCACTTGTGGAGCACTTTCCAGGTAGGTGCTTACACCATTGCGGTATCTCCCTAGCACCTGAATAGAGAAATCTGGATCTGATGTACTAAATTTAGACAAATAGTATCATTGATGCTTAAGATCTCTTGGTGCTTAAATTCTGGGCATCTCGCAGGATGTACTTTGCATCTTCTGGGATTTATTTTGTATCACACCAACCTGGTTGGATGGCTCTAAATGCACTGGACAGTCCATTGAAGAGCCCAATGGACCAGTACTAGTGATTACATTTATATCAGCCAAAATGTATTTTTTATTTAAAGATCTAGTTTACAGATCTAAATAGGAGTGTGTGTTAGAAAGATGTGAAAGGTCTCTAAGCCCCTTTCAAGATAGATAGGGTTAGGGTGAAGGATGATTATCCGTAGGCACAGCTAAGCAACCCTGACTGCTTTCTTCTGATATTTGGAACTATTTGATATGGTCACTCATGCTAGTTGATGTGCTCCATCTTCAAACTTCTACAGTATGTCTTCCCTCGTTTCTAAGTAGTTTAGCATCTCCCAGAGATAATGCTCCAAGGTGACTTGCTGGAAGGCTCTTTGCATATAGTTGTTTGTTCTGCTTTGTAGTTCAATCTCTGTATTTAGGTGGAAATGAAAAGAACAGCTTATTGGTACATTGTTCATTCTCTGGGAACAAACTCTGGACTCTTAAATTTGTGAATCTTTACATTTTTTTAATCTTGTAAAACATTTGACATTTGTCTTTTTTTCCCCTCAAATTTAGGATAGTTTTTACAGGATCTACAGTGTCTACAGTGTGGTCAGGTTCTCACTAAGTAGATTGGACTCATAGTGATTCTGCTGTTTTCAGCCTCCTTTATTCTGGGATTACAGGCACATACCACCATGCCCAGTCTCAGTTACCATCTCAGCATACTCCAGGGGTGGGGCCAGCATAGCATGCTGGGGATTGAACCCTGGCTGCTGTGCTCTGCTGAAGCAGATGCTTTAGTCTGCTGAGCTATCTGGCTGGCCCTTTTATCTGATAGTTTTGTTTGTTTTTTTATAGGATAGTAATATATTGGCCCAATAGTTTTGCTTGCTTACATTGATGATGTGTAATTTGGGCTTTTATATTTAGTGGGACATGGATTTGTCCCTTGGTGCTAAGCTAGTGTAATGGGTCTTCTTTGTCATTCCTTGTCAGGTGATTGCTTCATCTCTATTTATGCCCTCAAACTTTACCTCATTCAGCAGAAAATACTGTGACATGATTTGTAGGAGCAAAGTGATCCATGCCAATTTATGCTTCAAGGACAGCCTCCTTCCAGGGTGGTGTGAGGTACATAGCAACTTCTTGATTAGAGAAACAATATATTCTGCTGTTTTAGTATCTGACTAGTGATTTTGGTTCACAGCCCAATATTAAATTGTCACATTTTTTAGTAAAAATATTCCTTACCAAGGTTAAAGAAAGTCATCTATGATTATTTCTCTAACATTTCTCAAAATTCTAAGGCATAAAAAGAATCTTAAACTGGTTGTAACGTAATTACCTTTCTTTATAATGACACCCACTTGGAGCTAATGTATGGACTATTTTTGAAAATATTTTTTAAAAAGGAATTGTCAGTTTCTACCATTCTGACATCTAATTAAAATTGTTCAAACCTAGTTTCTTGAAATTGAATAAAGCTACTGTCTTATGAATATTTTCCATTCAAATGCACATGACTATTTGCTTTATTATGTCACTATTTGTATTGGAAACACAATATTTCATTGTTACCTTTTTGAGTATCTGAACTTAAACTTCAAAATTACTAAGCATCCTTTGTGCCTGAATTTGAAGCACATTTTATATTTCATTATATAAATCCTTCTGGTCATGGGAAGAACAAAAATTACAATAAATAAATGTAATTATGAATTGGTTGAGGTTGACGATATCTATTAATCCATGAACCAGACTCCAGGAACATTTAGAGTAGAAAAGAAAGATGAAGAAAAGTCTGAGAAATGATTAACGCAGAATCCAGCCTGAACATTTTATGATGCCCCTAAGAAATCTCTATTTGTATAGATTATCTGACAAAAACTTTTTCACTCCTAATATCTTCTGTGTGTCATTGTCTATGGGGATTTCATTTCCATATTGGCATAGCTTGAATGGCACTGACAGAACTCGTATTGAAATTTAATCCTTCCTTGGTACCAAGAGGTGAGACTCCTAAGGGGCGGTTAGGGCTTGGAGGCCATGGTCTGGCACAGGACTAGCGCCTGCGGCGGAGGAGGGAGCCACGCTTGACTCCCGGTGTTGCCCCTTAGTGTTATTTCATCTAAACATTTGACAATTTCTAAATGAGTCACAGTCCACCAAAGAAGTACTGCAGAAGGTAGAGAGCAAGCAGGTTTGCTCCTAATGGAAACCTTCGTTTTCCTTTATCAAGCAATGTTTACTTGCATTGACCTCCTCATCATATATATATATATATATATAATCTTTTGAGATATATCTTGGGGATGAGTTTGCTTAAAAAAAGTTGTCACATTCATGTATATTCTCTGTCTCTCTCTCCACACACACACACACACACACACACACACACACACATACACACACACACGGACACACACATTCACACAGTTCTGTTCTTTTCTGACTCCTTCCTTCCCACCCACTAACTTTTTCTCTCACCAAGTGATCCCTATAGTATGACAGCAAGAAGGCTGTGACCAGATGCGTGATCTAGGAATTCCCACCCTCCTGAACAGTGAGAAGCAAAATCCCCATCTTTCATAAGTTGCCCAGTCTGTGGGATTCTTCTATAATAGAACTCTGTAGACCAAAAAAAAAAAAAAAAAAAAAAAAAAAAAAAAAAAAAAAAAAAAAAAAAAAAAAAACAAAAAACAAAACAAAACAATAACACATACAGTGATCATTATAGTCTTCAAAACATTTGAGGTATTCAAAGAGATAAGTTGGAGTATTTAAAATGATAAGTGGTCTTGGAAATTTGGGATACACACACACACACACACACACACACACACAGTGTTTTCAGGTATTAGATGTTTCTGTACTTTTTGTTTCTCAATTCTCCATCCTATTCACATATATATGTGTGCCAATGCATACAATAACTCATTAGCATGTATCATTAATACATGACTATGGTTTCATTAGTACATGTAAATGTCCTATTTCAGTGTTTCTATGATGTTTTTAATATGTACAGAGCCACACTTGACTCCTGATGGTGTCCCTGAGTGATATTTCATCTAAACATTTAATACAATTTCTAAATCAGTCAAAATCCACCAAAGAAACACTTTAGAAGCTAGAGAGTGAGAAAGTTTACTCCTAACATAAAATTTCATTTTTCTTTACCAAACAATATGTACTTGCATTGACCTCTAAGACTATTAATTCTCTGTGTTGCTGTCCCCTGCCTACTCTTGCACTGGATCCCATTTGAAGATGAATTTGTGCCCTTCCTTTAGTTTCTCCTCTCCTTCTGCTGCCCATGTAATGACAGCTTCCTTTAACTCCACTACTTTCTACCTAGTAAGAAAGATACAGAAAGTTTGGTGTTTTGCCTGGATATTCCTCTCAAGAGCTTGTACAACTAGAATAATAATTTATATTATTCTTATTTTGCAAATTATAACATCCTATTAAAACTATAATTTATGAAACGTGATAATTTTATATAAAATTGGTAATAGTATTTGGTATGAAATGTCAATTTTATTTTGTATTTTGTAGCTCAGATTAAAGTATTTCTGGTATAATAAATTTAACTTTTCATGTCATACAGTCTAAATTTAGGCTATTAAACTGGATGTATTTACTCAAATCCTAGGCCTATTATTTATTAGCTATTCATCTCTGAGAGACTTATTTAATTTTTCTCTGCTGCAAATTCATTTGTAATATGCTATAATAATAGTATCTGACTTGCAGAAGTTTTTCAATGATTGCATGTGTTAATGCATATAAAATAGTTAAAAAAGAAGTGAAGGTTTTCAACAAACTGGAATAAAATGTGTATGAGCTCTACCACTGTCCTAAATGATCAGGGAGATAAAAGCCATTTTCTCTGTCTTCATGCCTGAATCTTCTCAACAAAGAAAAACGAGCATTTTCCCTTTTTGTGACCACAGCAAACTGTTTTCTTACCATGCAGTTAAATTATAAAAGGCAAACATAATACTGTATGAACAATAATCATGCAGGATGTAGTGATGGAATCTGCAGATAAGAGAAGGCTAGTAAAGCAGTGTTTTGGAAAATTTTGTGCTAATAGATTGGCTTGCATGGAATGAGCCCAGGTCACCAACACTAACTCTGGAAGAAATAGGAAACTCAAAGGACCCTCTACAGTTCAACAAAAGCTTAATTCACTACTTAACACTATATTTAAGTATGTACAGTGTTGGATTAAATTAAGTAAAATCTTTTTTTTTTCTGTATTTTAGGGAAAGGTCTACAGGGTGTTCAGGGTCTCACTGTGTAGATCGGACTAATAGTGATCCAGCTGTTTACAGCCTCCCAAGAGCTGGGAGTACAGGCGCGCATGACCATGCCCAGTCTCAATTGCCATCTCAGCATGTCTGGGTGCTGGGTGACACGGCAGGCCCAGGATCACATCCCTGGCCCCTGTGCCTGCTTGCAGGTGTTTCAATATGCTGAGTTATTTGGCTGGCTCTTTCAAAAATTTTTAGAAGTTTTTTTTTTTTTTTTCTACATGTTTGTAAAACATCATGATTATGTTCTGTTTAGGTTATTGACACTGGTCCACATTTTATTTTCATCATTTTACACTTCCTTCTTTTATTCCTCCTTGTAAATACCCCATTTTTATCTCTACATAGTCTACTGCCCTGTTTATTCACATATCTATTCTATTTTTTCCTCTTTAAATTATTTATAGTTTGGATCCAGCATTAGAGAAATAATGTAATATGTAACCTTATGTCACTAACTTATTACACTTACTACTATGGCACCAGGTCTGTCCACTCATCTACACATGATCCAAATCTATCTTTCTGTATGGCAAAGTAGTACTCCAAGATAGGTAGGTAGGTAGGTAAGTAGGTAGGTAGGTAGGCAGGTAGATAGATAGATAGATAGATAGATAGATAGATAGATAGATAGATGATAGATAGATGCATAGATACATAGATACATAGATACATAGATGATAGACAGACAGATAGATAATCATATTCTTTGCCCAGTCACCTCTCTGTGGGCATATAAGCAGTTCTGTAATGTAGGTGTCATGATTTGTGCTGCTATAAACATTGGTATGCATATATCCTTGTGATGTGAAGCACATGATATTCACATATTTTTGAAGTAAATAGAAATATGGGACAGCCAACTTGGAAATCAGTTCTACAGTCTATTGTAACATTAAACTTACCTTTATTCCTATAGTAAAATGACTTCATTCATACCTGAAAGAAAGAAAATCTTCAATACAAATTTCAGTAACTAATGACTGAATAAACTAATTGCAATAAACCCTTAAGTCAGACACCACACAACAGTAAAAAGAAACAAATTACTGGAACAATAGCAATATAGAGGAATCTCAGAAGTGATACACTTGTGAAAGAAGCTAGCTGTCAAAAATAGAAGTGTCAGGGAGCTGGGGAGATGGCTCAGTGAAATAAGTGCTTCCCTGGCAAGCACAAGAGCCTGAGTTCAATCCCCAGTTCAGCAAAAAAAAAAAAAAAAAAAAAAAAAAAAAAAAAAAAAAAAAAAAAAAAAAAAAAAAAAAATAGAAGTGTCTGGTCTTGCTAGTAACATGCTCTAAAAAATTCAAAACTCTAGTGACAGAAGCAAACTAATGGCCGGATATAGACCAGAAGATCTAACGAGAGAGAATTTTTTTTTGAAGTTGTCAGTTTACTACATTGTGACCATGGTTGTGGATACATAATAATATTCACCTGGCATGACATGTTAAACAGCATTTACAGGGATATACATGAATTACATGCAAAATTCTAAAAACTTTTCAGGCTAGGACAATCAAGATAGCTCACTGGACTAAACAGTTGCTTGGGCAAGGGCAGAGACCAGGGTTAGATCGCCTGCACCACTTGCTGCACCGGCCCTGCCCCAGGGTGTGCTGAGCCAGCCACAAAGACTGGGCATGGTAGTGCATGCATGTAATCCCAGCAGTGAGGAAGCTGAAAATAAGAGGATCACTACAAGTCCGAGTTGCATAGTAAGACCCTATGCTAAACACATACACACACACACACACACACACACTAAGAAGAAATAAAATTCTGAAGCTCTTCTGTGAACATATTCTGCAGAACAGTGTTAGGTTTTGTTTTTCCAGTGAAATGTGCTCAGTAACAGATGAAAAGATTAAAATCTCCTCTCAATGTGTCTCAGCTAAAAATCTCTTAGGAGGTAGCCACGGCTCTTCTGTGCATTGTGATCTCTAATTAAATTATAGTTTGAATAATTTGAGAGTACTTTTAAATAACCAGCATACATATGTGATTTTATAAACTATTAAGAGCACACAAAGAACATTTATGAATACTTTAGGAAGTCATTTATGAGTATGTATATTTTGTAAAAATGTAAAATATTTTTAGCAAGACTTTTAACATTGCCTTGATAGCATCATATAGCTTTTATTACATTTGGAATAAAAGTGAAGTGAGAATGCTGATAAGAGAATTAGAACAGAGTCTCACTAAATTATGTGTACTTTCCATTATGAGTTGGGAATGTCTTTATTCCATGTAAGAATAATTCAGATAATATCAAATGACAAAAAGTAAACTGGTTAAGAATAGAATTAATTATAGATTTGCAAATTTTTTCCTGAAATTTCTTCAGAAATTTATAGCAAAACAGTTTGTCACAGGTGAATCAAATTACCTCAAAATGTGCTTGTATCTCATCTGTATTAATAACTTATTGCTTCCTCTGGCTTGAGTTGATTAATTTATCTTTGTCAGCAAAGAGGCAACTGCTTCTGGTGCTCTCCAAGCTCTATAAATGTGGCACCCTTACAATTCTCCTGCATTCTGTCTCTTTGAATTATAGCCTCTGCTTCATTTCTTGTGTTTTGAACTTGATTTTACATTGTTTTCTGAAGCAGTAGCACATAAAAACAAGCCTTTATTTTTCTGTTTTTGACCATTATTGCCAATTTATTTTCTTTATATGATAAAAAATAAGTTAACAACAGCAGACGGTAGCATTTGTTTGTGGACATCAGCGTGCAGTGGCATCACACTGTCTTTGAAGCACCTGGGTCCATATGCTGTGCATGCTATTCACCAAGATTCAGCATGTGCTGTTGGGTTGCTACTGCCCGCGAGGAGAAAACCTAGGGATACTTCTTGTAAAAGCTTTAGCTTGTGTGGATTGTGCCCAAGCTTGTGATGCAAGGTCTCTACCAGCCATGAGCTCTAAGAAGAGGAAGAAAGTTTGTTACTCTTCACTGCAGCTTTGAACCACACCACATATACTATAAGCATTGTTCTCTAAAGTTCTTAAAAAAATATTTATTTCACTGGCTGTGGATTGGTTCTGCCAACACAAAGCTCCTCATGAATAGTTTGCAATAAACATTATTGTGCAAAACCTAAATCCACCTTAAGACTGGTGTTTGCCTTCTCCACCTCAGGGAGTGTTAGCAACCTGTGTCCCAAGTGACTCTTAAGTCACAGCCATCAAGAACCTTGACTTGTCTAACTGATGTGTGTCTGTGTAACTTGGATACTGATTGTTCTCAAGAGGCCCTTCAACAGAGCTTTGTCCCCAAAAGGAGCATCATTGCAAACGTTTGGAAACTTTGAGAAGTAGGTCCTACAGAAAGTCTTCAGATCATCGAGAGTGAGACCTTGTCCCTCTCCTCATGCTGTTTATTTAGGTCCTGCCCATGAGTTGAGGAGTTATCTACTCTACCATGCACTCTCACCATGGTATCCTGCTTTACTGGAGGCCCAAGCAGTGGCACAAATTGATCAAGCATTGAAAGCTTCAAAATTGCAAGCAAAAGTGAACATGTTCACTTTGTAAATATATTATCTCATATGATCGTGTATTTTGTTTTATCAGAAAACTAACACATTCTCTTTGGGGAGACTTCATAGTGGAAAAACAGTTAGTACAGGTAATAAAAACTCAGGATCTTTACTCACTGCAGGGCAACTCTGAAGGGTGCTAGCAGAGTTCTAGAGGCCCTTGGGCCCAGCAGAGGCCTATTCTTTAAAGTTAAGTCAAAATAAAAATTTAAAAACAATAGAAGAATGAAATTGTTGAGAATTTCACTTCAGACTTGTGACTTCAGACTTAAATTCCTCACTGGCAATATAAATCACTTTTAATATAAAAGTGGAGTGAGAAGTAGGGCAAAATGACATAAACTTGTCTGCAGAGGGTCAAGCGAAGTGTTTATCCATGCAGCAGTCAATTGAGATGGTTTATGAATGGAAGGTAGTATTTCACATACATTGTCAGTATAATGTTAGCATTTAGATTATAAATGCCCAAAAGTAGGGAACATTTCATGTACATTTTTCTGTATCATAATAGGTGACTACTATCTTAATGGAAGAAGAAAAGAGTAGTACAGATGGAAATGAAAGTGATTAGAGAAACATGTAGTAAGGATGTGAATGAGGATCATAGACACAGATGATTCTAGTGGGATTAATAGGACATATCCTTTGAAATTTAGGAAGAGGGAAAGGTGGAAGATAAATTATATTTAGATGTCTCAAGAGGAACAGTTTCTGTGAAGTATCTAACGCCACGCCATAGGGAATGACTGAAACAAACCAAGAAGAGTCTTCTGAAGTTTAAGGTAAAAGCATGGATTGAGATAATTGACATATGGCTGGGTTGGCAAGAGAAACAGCAGAGACAAGTGCACCTTTAGGGTATGCACCTGTATCACTTGGCTAAATTATATTGCAGCCTAAGGACATGGGTATCATAGGGACCCCACTCCTCATTCTTTTAGCTCTACAACTTATGTTGGCCTCTGTTGTGTCCAACAGCTTTGGATATGCTTTGTACTTAGGCTTAAACAATTGATATAGCTATGGTACCGTGGCCCTTGTGTGTCCTGGGCCACAGCTCACAGCACCTCTTCCTTAAGCCAGTAACCTAGGCCTGCCGGTGGAGGCCAGAGGTAAGGTGTCCGAGCCACCTGCAGTAAGGATAAGTCAGAGGTGAAGCCGCTCCTCCTCCCAGATCAATAGTTCTTGGCTGATTTAACAGGATTCCTCAGAAGGCCTGTGAGCCTCCCACTCAGCAGCAGTCAGCTTAATAAGGCAGCCCGCCTGACTTCTCTCCCTGCTCCATTCTTTGCTTGGCGTTGCACTTTCTTCCTATAATTACATTCTCAATGAAAAAGCCCGCTTTGAACATTTGCCACACTTTTCAGGAAATATTTTTATATTTCATTTCTATCTCCAACACCTAAAAAGTCATAAAATATTGATAGAAAATTTCTCTTTAAAAATTAAGCTATAATTTCCCAAATATTTCAAATCTTGTAGATAAGCCTTTCTTTCTAATAAGCTTCACTTAAGAATAGAGTTCACCTGTGTATATCCCAAAGTGTATTACATAAACAAATTTTGTATTTCAAAAGTTTAGCTAGGATTTTTTTAAAATTAAGATCTATGAATATTAAACAAATCCAGATGATGTAAAAGATCACATTTTTCTTCAGTATTTGCCCTGAGTCATGCATAAAGTTCTTAAAGTTTACTTCAATACTTAATCTTTGTGAAAGGAAATGTGGTTTTCAAAAAAAAAATTTAAGCCAATACAGTCTAATTAGTTGATATTAAGTGATGTATTAAAGTATTTTATTTTCTTAAAACAGTCACTTAAAAGTTGAGAAAATATCTTTAAAGTTGTCACAGATTGCAATTGTTAAAAGATTTTTAATTCATGGAAGGTGTCTGCACATTTTTCTGTCAAGAGCTAAACAGAAAATATTTCAAGCTCTGTTGGTTATAGGGTCTCTCTCAACTACTCATCTCTGTCATGGAACATAGAAACAATTTGGATGCACTGTTTCAATGTATAAAAAAGGAAAACAAAAACATCTAGAACTAAACAGAAAAGCTTTTATTTCATAAAGTTTCCAATTACAAAGCTTTATAAAGTTTGCTGAAGCCTGCTCTTCATAACTGGCTACCAGAGATTCCACAGGATCATTATCTGTGTCAGGATTGTAATGGAAGAACGTTTCTTGTAGTTGACCTCAGAAAGTGTGTGTCATCCTCAGACAGGAGTCTTTGTTGTTGCTACTGTGCTTCTGGCCTCTCCAAGTTAGCAATTAGCAAGCAGAATATAACTTGTGAACATTTCTAAGCATTAATACTTGTTTACGTTTCTTTGTGTGACTGTGCAATTAGGGAACCAGCACTCCAAGGGCTTTTCTTCTTATCTTCCAGGCAGAACATGCTGATCATTAAACAAAAGATGTTACTGGTACTGTACCAAATACTCCTCATCCTTTAGCTTTAGAAATATGTAATGGAAATAAGTTTATATTTGCTGGTAGGGCAATGATTTGTATCTGGTTGGAAACAGCATGTATGTTTCAAAGGGCTTAACAGGTTGGGGAAAAGGTCATGAGATCCTTGATCCTATCCCAAATATGATGGGATGGTGATGATGTGAAGGAATATGGACATGGGGATCCAAGGAGGAAAACCTTACCTTTGTGCAAGTTTCCTGTGAATTATGTACCATTAGATGTTCTCAAGAAAATGCTGAAGTACTCTGCCTAGTGTACCTTTTGTTCTTTCATAAAAATGTATGCAAGGTTAATATCTTGTTTTCTATGAATAATCCTTTCTATCCATCCCTGAAGACCTCATGACATGTGTTACCAAGTCAAATCATATACTCATATATACGAATGATTACTTCTCTACCAACTCCATCTCTGTAGCTCTTGGGCCCCTTTCCACTTGCAAAACATCTATCTCTTTATTTCCACTGACCCATTTCTTTGGCTCCTTAGAGTCTTTTTGGTTAAATTCATTTTTAATGTTTAGTAAAAAATAAAGCTTTGGTTTCATTGTGGTCAGTACAAGATGAACTCTGAGACTGATGCTTTTAAAAAAAATATCCACTGCTACCTGGGTTTTCTAGTATTCAGTATTGTTCTTTCTTTTCTTGTTGTTTTGAAGAGAATAAAACATAGTATAGAAAAAAACTGATTAGAATAGATACAAAATTTCACTAAACAAAATAATAATTCAACAGTGGTTGTTATATTGTATATTGTCTTCAAATTAGTAGTTCAGATTGCTAGATATAAGTATGTGAAACTGATCAAAAAGTTATAAAAAGGAATAAGAAAAAAAAGAATTAACAGCTCCTTTCAATAGACCTGTAGAAATCAGAAGCACAATTATCTAAGCTACCCTGTGTATGTACAAAAATGTTTCCTTTTCCCTTCTTTCTTGCTTTCTTCCTTTTCCTCATCCCAGTTGTTTCATTCCTTTCAACAGATTCTTTCCCTGTCACAGTATCTATTTTACCTTTCAGACTTTATTTAATCTTACACTAGTGAGACAATATAATATTTACATGTATAGGTCTGATATTTTACTTATGAATATGGTCTCTAGTTTCATCCATTTTCCTATAAAAGTCTTGAGTTGATTTTTTTTATAGCCAAGTAATACACCACATATAAAAATAACACATATTTTTTAACCATTCTTCGTCTCATGGCTGCTCGTGTTGTTACCAAAATTTAACCATGACAAATTGTGCTGCTAAAAACATGGCTGCAGATATATTGCTATGGTATTATGTTTTTATATTTTCAGTTCTTTTGGAAAAATATCTAGGAGAACCTCCATCCTAGTTTTTTGAATCTCCACACTGATTTCCATAGTGGCTGTACCAGTCGGCACTCCCACCAATGGTAGAGAAGGATTCCCTTTTCCCCAAGGCTCCTCCAGCATTGGTTTGGTTGACTTCTTGATGATAGTCACTCTTTCTGGGGTGCTGTCTTAATTTGCATTTTTCAAATAATCAATGTTATCGGAAAGTTTTTCATACATGTAATTATCATATGTGTTTCTTCATTTGAGAAGTATATCTTCATCTCAAATGCCCATTTTTTCATTGGGTATTTGATTTTGGGGGTTTGATTTTTAAAAATTCTTTATATGGTCTACACAGAAGGCCTTTGTCTAAGGAACAGTAAGATAATTTTTTTTTCTCAATCCATGAGTTTCTTTTTACTCTGTTGGTGATTTTTTTCGACATTCAAAAACTTTTCAGAGAAATGAAATCTCGATTATAGATTCTTTGAAGTATTTCCTGTGTGGGCACTTTTGTTCATTGTTCATTCCTGCTTACCCCTTTGTCTTCTAACTTCTTTCTCTTCCAACAGATTCAGTGTTCCTTTGTAATATTTAAAAATCTTTACTTCATTTTGAATGTAATTTAAAATTACATGCTATTTAGATCTTCTATACATTAAATATGGATGGAAGCTTGTGACTCAAAAGTCAACCTGTTCAATATGTATACTTAGATTTCAAATAGATTTGTGACATTCAATTATGGCAGAGATAATCCTCCTGATAAAATGTAGAACAACTGTAGAATACTTGCTTTCTCTGATACGTCTGAAAATAGCCCCTGTTATGTGTGAATTAAGAGCAAATGTGATTGGTCTCCCATATCAGCAGATTCTGAATCTGCAAAGCCAGCTAAATGCTGATTAAAAATATTTGGACAAAATTATTTTTGTACTGCTCACATGCAGACTTTTTTTCTTGACACAATTCTCTAGTCACCACCTACAGCAACTATTTATTTCTTATTTATTATTCTAAGAGCAGAATATTTATTGGGGAAAAGAAGGCTTCATCTGAGAGGGGCAGAAGGGAAACCAAGAGGGTTGTCCCCTATTGTATCTATTTTATAGCATTTTCCTTGCATTAATTATTAGATTTTTTAAAATTTAGATCTGAAGCACCCTCCCTATGCCTGATTTCACAGGTAAAGGTTTTCAGAAGATGATTGGATCACAGAGGCATTATGCATATTTATCAGTGGATCACTTCATTGTAATTAAATGTACTGTTAAGAGATGGGACCTGGATAAGAGGTGGGTCACAGAGGCTGTAATCTGGGCGAGGCACGTTTCCTCCACAATATGATCTCCCATGCTGTTTTTTACTTGGAAGCAGACTATCCTGGATGGAGCTTTCTGGTGAGGTGAATAAACCTGTCCTGCTTCAATTTGTGGGCTTTGGATATTTTTCCTACGATGAAAAATGCATAACACAATAGGTAATATAGAGGGCAGGCCAAATAGCTTGCCCCCGGGGCACGCTGAGACAGCAACTGAGAGCGGCCGTGGTGCCGTGCATGTGCCTGTAATCCTAGCTCTTGGGAGGCTATAAATAGGAGAATCACTATGAGTCTGATCTAAAATACAAAAAACTCCGTACACCCTTCCCTAAAATACACACAAAAGAACCCCAAAAAATAGGTAATATGGAAATAACTTGAAGTGTAAGGGAGATATATGTTTAGCTATTAGTAAGGAAATTTATACAAGAGACTTGAGTCTCATCTGCAGATTCGGGAATCTCGGGAACTCTGCAACAAGCTTCCCACCCAGAGTGAGACAGACTGTACAACTGGCTGTTTCTGTTAGGTAGATGTCTCCCTCTGTCACCCACAGGAGGACAGTGCCCTGGAATCATCAGCATAGGAGAACTTAGAATGCTGACTTATCTGACTGTAAACTTCATTGTGATAATTCACAATTTCTGCTTAATAAGCTTTTAGTATTGCATGGACATATTTTTTTTTAGAAATCTAGGTATGGAAAGCATATATAAATAAATTGTATGTCAAGAAACTTCCAGTTTATTCTAGTTATAATTTTGTTTCAATATCAAGATGCTGCTATTGAAGTCTTAAATTCCTCCAACAACGAGCTCTGTGAAATTTATTTTTACCTTGTAACGTAGACAACATGGAGAACTAGAGAAAAAAGAAAAGATTATCAGGAAGTAAAAACCCATCAGAACCCATTAAACCTGAAATAATTTTCTATTGAGTGTTTGGTTTGTGTACAAAAAGCTACAAGGTACCACTGGGGATGTTTCAGAGTCTTGGGGAAAAAAAGCAAAAACATCTTTTGGAGCAATAAAATAAATTATGCATAATTCATGTTCTCCAAGTGGTATGACTGAATAGGTAAAAATGTGGTTAAAAGGCATTGGTATATAGTATTATCTCTTATCAGAGGTAAAGGCCAAATAACTTGCATCCCTAGGAAAATTTTTGAGTATATATATGTATTATTCATGGCATTATTTACATTATACAGTTCATCTTTTCAAACCTGCAGTTTGTGTTAGGTTAGCAGTTCTCAAGTTTCTAAAACATCACAAGCATATGTAGCTGGTGCAGCACATGGTTCCTCAGTTTTTCTACTGCAGGTGCCAAATCAGGAACTCTAGAAGAGAACTTTGAGAATCTGTTTGGTTTTTCTTTAAAAAAAAAAAAAAGTCAACCCTGATAATTCTGATCATACAGTGGCTGTAGATTAAATGATGTATAAAGTAGATGCAGTCATTGTTTAATGCCTGAATCTGTATTTGAAATACCTTGAGATGAATTGAAAATGACAGAATTCACTCTGTGTCTCATATCTACTATAGAGACCCGTATTTTTTTAAATTACAGAACAAAGATATCAACTTAAATATAGTAAATGAAAGCTAGCTAAATTATAAAAAAATAGTGTTAATGAAGTTTTATCTGTTTTTAGTGTTGTATGAAGGGAAGAGTACCGACACAATACACATTCCACTTGGGAGACAGCCAGCTCTATTAGCTCGCTTATAATGTTGCTTCAGAATATTTCTCATTTCCTTCCCTTTCTTTGCCTACTTACCAAACCTCCTTAAAAAAAAAATAAGTTACACCATCCTAGGGTACTGCAGCACAAACATTTCCTTTTTGATAGGTAGGAATAGGGAGATAGAAAAGAACTGATGAAGGCAAGATTGAAATAAATCTTATGGTTCTGTACCCTGCGTCTGGGACATGAGTTCCAAAAGGCCCACTCCTGTGGCCTTGCCAGGTGCAATCTCACAGACATGACTCTTTTCTGGGGCTGGTGCTACTCAGGGCTTGCAGCTTCACTTGACAGATGTTTCGCATTCCTGGCATCTCCGACTCCCTGGACTTCCTTCTGACAACTGCACACAGTGCGCTCACCTGGGATCCTCGCATGACCACCCAGGTCTTTCTTTGCAATTGAGGTGGAAGCTTCCCTCATCTCACAGCTTTGTGTGCTGCATACACAGATGACACCAAGGTCTTCCACCAACCAGGGGGTAACCGGATCCTCTTGGACAATGGCAGCCATGCTCTGTGTGTGTCTGGAAAGCTTAGCCCATAGATGCGAATTCTAAGGAACCTGTTCCTTGGGATACTCTTTTTCAACAGAATTCCCTAAGATTGAATTCCATGGGGCCTTGCTAATTCTTGAGGTGCACTTAAGGCATCTTTCTTCTTATTCCTGTATGAAGTACTCACTCTCTTTACAAAGGTACTGATCTCATTAGCAGGCAGGCTTCTTTTGACCCCAAAATTACCCAAAGTTCCTTCTGGCCTAAAATATCAGTTGTACACTTTTCTCTTACCTTTACATCCAGTACTCATAAACCTGACTGAAAGCAGCTAGTGGTACCCATTCCCCGAGTACTGTCTTAAAATTTCCTCCTCTGGATTTTTTTTTTTTTTTCCTGAACTAGGGATTGAACTCAGGACCTTGTGCTTGCATGTAACTAGTCAATATGTTGTCAAAGTGAGAGGTGTGGCCTGTAACCCAAATACCAGTGGAATAACAGTTCCAAGCTAAAACATACTGAGCCTGGCTTTTAATGTCTAAATTTCTAACATTATTCTTCTGAGCTCTAAATAGAATCACTCATCCATTTCTGTTTATGGCACTGCAAAGCTTCCTTTAGACCACATCGTGAAACCATTCTAAATTCCTTGAATATAACCATCTCAGAGTATTCCCAGAACCAGTTTTCTGTATCAGTGTTCCAGTACTACAACACAATACCCAACACTGACAAAGAGAAGAGCAGTTTGAATTAGTTTACAGCTGCGGAGGGCCTCAGTTCATAGCCACCCAGCTCCCCAGCAGGAACACTGTAGTGGAACACTGTAGTGGAAGGCATGGCCTAGCAGAGCTGCTTAGCTCACAGTGTCTGAGGAGCACAGCAGGGGAGAGGAGCTGATGAGCAACTGCAGACAGGAGCCAACATTGCACTTCTGTGACCCCTAGAACAACCACAGCCTTGCTTTACAAGCCTGCAAGGCAATGCTTAACCCAGTGACACTGACACATCAGGGTTAGGGTCCCAGTGCCTGAAGTCCAAACCCAGGATGAGTCTACCTAGGAACAGTACTGTAAGCCAGCTGACTGGAGATGGTGACCTGTTTGTTGTGAAGTAACTGGCTCTGACAGGAAAAGCACAGCTGGCACTTGACCTGGGATTTTGACCCGGTGTTTTCTGACTTGAGGCACTGCCTGATGTTAACTAATTTTTTCAACTAGGAGCCTGTGATTTGGTTTTTAAAAAGTTTTATTTATTTTAGAGGAAAAAAAGATAAAAATAACAATAAAACAGTTTCAAAACAGGCTAGTAGGAGCATAGCAATAATTAATATATTGTATAGTAACTTTCACAATAGTTCTTCAGAGTCCAGGATGTGGGTATTCAGTTTCTCACACTAATGAGACAATTCAGTTTCTCACACTAATGTTCGCACATATGGGTCTGATTTATTTAATTTATGAGTCTGCTGTGGAGTTGCATCCATTTACCTATAAAAGTCTTTAGTATTTTCTTCTTTATGACTGAGTAGTATTCTATGAAAAAAAATAATCCCACATCTTTTCTATCTATTCTTTGGTGGATGGGCATTGGGTTGTTTCCAGGATTTTGCATTTACAAACTATTCTCCTGGCTGCACATTTATCATTTGATTTGCGTCCTTTGTACGTATGAGGAATTTGTAAAAAGAGTTAGTGATCAGTTTTATTAGTTAGATGGGAGGAATGTTCCCAGTCAGCGTCAGTGGCTCAGTATCAGTAATACTTCTTTATTTCAGCTTTCGTATTGACTGACACCAAAAATGTACAATGAAAAGGGCCGCCACCTGCTCATGTGAAATTATGATTTAAGATTTTTTTAGCAATATGTTGAACAAATATACAGGTATGAAAATTTTATTTGCTTTGTCAGTGTGGATAACACTTCCAATCTCATGGATTCAAAGCTGAGAAAGTTGCTAGAGGTGCTGGTCCCTGCCTATAATCCCTGCCCTCTGGGAGGCTGAGTCAGGACAATAGTTGTAGCTCCACACAAAGACTGGATTTTATACTTGGTACAAAAAGAAAAAGCAAAAGAATCAGAAAATTCTTCATGCCAATGTGAAAGATGAGTAAAAATTTCCATCAAAAAGTCAAAGAACTGTCATATGAAAGAGTAGTTAGTTGTACCATCTGCTACGTCTTCACAAGTGAGGGAACAAACCAAATTAAAAATCTTTAAGACATTGAAGGCTGTCAGTATGAAAACAAAATTTAACAGTTCCATTATATGTATTACCTTTATACTTATTTTATAACAAAATCACATAACTTATTAAAAATATCTCTTAAAGATTTAAGCATAAGGCTGGGGAGATAGCTCAGCAGTCTAAGTGCTTACCTAAATAAAAGAACTATTTGTGTATATGTATATATACATATTTATTAAATATATCTTTCATAAATGAGAATTTGAATTTAGTTCTTATGAGTCAATAGTATTTTACTGTGTTCTATTAAAATCATACTTTATGTATCCTTTTTGAATGATAAATACACAACTTTCTACATTTTTTATACCAATAGCTCTCAAATTTCTTCATTTTACTCTGCTTTCAACTAAATGCTTCATTATAATACCCAGTTACAGAGGGGTCCTGTAAGCACTTTTTACAATTGGAGGAACTAGAAACTACTTTTCTAAGTAAGAGGTGAGAGTTGAAAAATGTTATAGGAAGAGTCCCCACAGAAAGTCATAAATTAGCATGTGAGTGTGCAGAATTTCGGCAACAAAATACTTTCCAATCCATGATATTATCCCTTTTAAAATTCAGTTAGACAAATTCTGGAAAAGCAATGTTATGTATTGATTGGAGGCAAGCGTATAAATACATATGAAATATTAACCTTAGTATATACCATGTATAATTAATCATATATATGAAATATAAAATTATATAAGGAAGTTACCCATATTTTGGCTCTTTTAGTATATTTAAAAAAAAAGCTAACATTAAAATTAACTTTGCTGTTTTTTAACATTTTAAAAATAGGGTAGAGAGACAGAGTGTGTGTGTGTGTGTGTGTGTGTGTGTGCGCGCGCGCGCGCTCATTATGCTACACTTTGGTGTATTTCACTTATGAACAGTAGAAAGAATTTTATGTAATTAAGTAAGTAATTTAAACCACATATCTGTGGTTTTAAATACTCTATTTCTTTAGAATGTTGTATTCCTTTTCCCTCACCATCCTCTTCTCCCTCTCCCTATAACAACTTGTATCACCTGGTGTCTCCTAGTATCGGAGTTTCTCTCTGGTTTGTAACCCGCTACGCATACAAGTAAACACCTGACTGTTATCATATTTCCCTGTGTTGACCCTCACTGAGGGTCAGATGTGAAGTACTTCTCTGTCTGCTGCTGTCGGTTGTCTCTAAATCAAGGGTCTTGTGGGTACCATTACTATATCAGCACCAACCTAATGTGTGACCTTGAAAGTAGGATAAAATTTCAGGTGCTGCTCACTTTCTGGCTTAGCACCCTGAAGGAACTGCAAACTCAAATGCCTTGTGAGAAACAGGAAAGGAGCATGAATTGACAGGAATACGTCAGCCGCAAGCTAACAAATGACGTTAGTGTTAGGAGAGTCGCAGGACGTCCTGGGGGCTGCAGCAAGTGAGGAGCAGCCTCTTCTGATGAATGCCCTATTTTAAAAATACTTACAACTTGTTGGACTGGAGAGGAATTTCTATATCAAAGTTAGTCCTTTGATCACTGTTTGGGCTTCTCTATCCTGTATGGTGAGAGACTCCAGGACAGGAATGGTGTTTGGCTTCATGGTTTCTGTGGCAACAGCTGGTGCAATACCGAAGTAAGCACTCATTTATTAATTTTCTAAATCAAAAATTCCTAACAAATCATATATTATTTTGGCTCAGAAGAAACACAATATGATTCCCAAATAGCAACAAGATTTTGCTAAGCCACCGTAAGAACTAAGGAAGATTAAGATTAAAACTTTCATAACTTTTTTCTATTAACCAGTCTTATATAGTCCTTGGTCTTTTTAAGTGTTTCACTACTTTATTTTAATTTTACTAGTACCATAATTATTACTATTATTATCCATGTTTATTCTCAGCTTTTAGAACAGAATAGAGATTTTGTAGACAAATATTTAAGTATTTTTTGATGTCCGGTATAAAAATTGAAAAATTCCAATTATTCTGTACTGGTTTTGTGTGTACAGAATTCTAGGAGATGGAGTTAAAAACATAAGAATTGTCAGACTAAATCTGAGATTTATTTCATAGAGATCAGTTTCAAGGTTGTGTAAATAATTCTAAAGATCATTGAAAACCCCTTTGTGTTGAGCTCAACAAATCTGCCCCAAAGTATTAGTTTAGAAAGTTTAAGATGATTCAGATGGAAGGCTAAGCTGACTTTTGAGGAGCTTTCAAATGGGGCATGTGATATTGTGTTTTTATCTGAATATGTTTAAAGGACTTAAACATCAGTTTTTAATCAGGTATACAATCAGGCTAAAAGTGTCCTCTGACAAAGTATTTCACTTTGTTTCTGTATTTTTGATTCTGGACAGACTAAATGAAGAATGAGTATCCTAAAGTATAAAAGATAATGTAAACATTGTTGGTAGACAATAGGAAATGATTTTTTTTTATCCCTGAATTAAAAAATACATCGAAGTATTTGAGATTATTAAAGGTTAGTTGTAAAATACAGTGCTATAATTCCCAAGAGACAGAAAATGTACAAATGCTAGGCTATTGATGGTTTATGGCAATAAGTAAAGAGTGTTTTATTTTTTCACATGCAGTATTTACATAGGTAAATTTTATTTATTTAGCTAAGCAGTAAGCACCTAGTCATACAACCAGTCAAAACTGCCAGTTTAGTAAATACTTTCATCTCTCTTAATCAGCTTTTCATCACTGCTACAAATCCTAGAGGTAAGCAACTTAAAAGGAAGATATGTTCATTTCGGCTCACAGTTTCAGAGATTCAGTCAAAGACTACTTACCAACTTTTGCTGTCTTGGGCCTGCGGCAGCACAGTGAACCACGGTGCTGCGTATGCAAGACAGAGGAAGCACATCCCTTCTCAGGGCCCAGAGAGCAAAGGAAGAGTTAGGATGGGTCTGAGGCCCCAATGCCTTATTTCCAGGGCAATATGATGACCTCACTCCATCCCATTTGGCACCATGTCTTCACAGTTTCACCATTTCTGAATAGCAAAACATACCATGGCTCATTAGGGGTGATTTAAGATCTGAATCATAATCACTTTCTAGGGGCCATGGAGATAGCTCAGTGGTCTAAGCACCTGCCTAGGCAAGGGCAAGGGCCCAGGTTTCATCCCCAGTAGCAGTACTACATACTGTGCCGGCCCACCTCAGGTGCACTGAACCAGCCACCAAGACTAGGTTTGGTGGCGCCTGTAATCCCAGTGCTGGAGAGGCTGAAACAGGAGGATCACTGTGAGTCCAAGCTATGTAGTGAGACCCTGTATCCAATTCAATTAAAACAAAAGTTATTCTACCTCCAAATCTCAATTTATGCAGTCTTGCCCATTCCTCTGTGCCTAGCTGCTGACAAGACAAAATTACTTTTTTGCTTGCCCTTTTCTAGAAGGTATTAATTGACAGGCTTTTGAGTCTGACATTTTTCTTCACTTAATGTAATGCTCTTGAGATTTTCAGCTATTGTAATTTTACTCTATTTCCTTTTATTATTGAGCAGCCTTCTCTTAAATAGAACTATAATGTAACTTGTTTGCTCAACAGTTGAAGAAGTAGGCAGGTAGTTTCTTGTTTGAAATATCATAAATAAAGCTTATATAAATGTTTTGAATGAGCTTCTTTAGACGTACGTCTTCATTTCTCCAGGTAAGCAAATTCTTACTGCAACAGCATTCTGAGCATAGGTGAATATTTTTCCCTTCATAAGAAACTGCTGAGTCAGATACCAAAACAGCTGTGCCCTTTCAACTGAAGCATTGGAGTCCTAGGTGTTTTGCATTAAATATGTACCTTCTATACATTTTGAACAAGAATTTCTTTCTGTTGAGTTTTTGAACGAGTATTGTACTGCAAGCTCATGTTATGGAATTTCATATTACCTTTGAGATATACAATTGATAAATGGAAATTATGTGGCAGATTTAATTATGTTTTTTATGAATTAAAAATCCCACAGTTAAATAAATAAATAAATAAAAATCCCACAGAGACCAGGGAGATAGCTCAGCGACATAAGCGCTGGCAAGCACAATGTCCTGAGTTTGATCCCTGACTTCAAGAAAAAAAAAAGCCTAAAATGTACACACTTGAGTACTGTGTGTGAGAGATATGATAGTTTCCATATAATTTAATAAAATTATTGATAATACACTCAGCTTCCTAAATATTTGCAGCCATCTACTGGGGCAACTTGTTAGAGCTCTATCAATATCTCAGCCTAAAAGTTCCAATGTACTCAATAGGGCTGTTTTGTCTTTATTTATAGCACTCAGCTGCCCATGAAAAGAACTTTGAAGAGTTGGTTGAATCACAAAATTTCTAAGTCAATGACAGTTCTAGTGTAAGTAGAATTGGCCACTACATGTAAGCAGATTGTTTAAACTGGATTCCCAATTGCTCTTTAGGTCATTCAGTAAGATACTAATAGAATTTAGGAATAAACCTTGGCTTCCCTGATTTCCATTATGGAAATACTGTCTTCCATGCAGTGTTTCATGTTTGTGTTTTCATATGTTTCCATTCATTCTGGGAACAACATCAGAAATGAAAGTAAGGTAGTCGTCCCAAGCAAAATATGCAGCATATTTGCCTAAGTGTTAAAATTTTTCAGAATCATGATTGATTCTATTCTAGTAAATATCTTCTCTGATAAAATAACTGCTGCATACCATAGTGGTTTGTTAGTATTTCCTGTTTTGTCCGGGTTTGGGTTTAGCTCTACTAACAGCAAAAATGTCATTGAGTTCATTGTGATTAATGTGTCTCCAAACAATATTTAATAAATATTACCCAGTTTCACAAGATGTTACTGAATAAGATCTGTGTGAGAAATATTTAAAAGCCCTTGAAAATGTGTTTCTAACAAGTAATTCCAGAAAAATATTGTGTTTCTAGAAGGATGAGGAAATTAAACCTGGGAAATAGTTAAACAGTTTTTAGGTTAAGGCAAAATGGAAATAGGGAACTATGAATTGTCTTCAAACTTCTAAATGTTCACAAGAACACAAAGTAGATCTAGAAAGTTATAGGGGTGTGGCTATAATCTGAATTAATAAAATTTAAAAAGTTAACACTCATCAAAACTGGAATGAGTTTCATGTGTCTAATGGACCCAGTAATATTTCTTCTCATTGGAAGAACCCAAGGAGAGGTAAGACAGCGCTATTGCAAAGCGTTGCTTGATGGATTGGAAATGGTCTATCATTGGAGAGACTATGAAGTCCTGTTCAGCCACAAGGATCCTAAACTAATTTCCTGCAGAGTGTCAACAACTGCCTTCTGTTTTCCTCAGATATTGGTGGAGGCTTCGGTGGGAGATGGCTTCACTGGAGATATTGCGATTGATGACTTGTCCTTCATGCACTGCACCCTCCACCTCGGTAAGAGAAAAAACATTCAGCACCTGATGTATTTGCAACCTTGTTTCCTTGGAAATACTACAAAGTAAACCAATATTTCATTCTTATAAATATTCTAAAGTGCCAACTCTTTTATTGATTTTTGTATCTGCTAACTGTGAAAAATGCTATAAATCTTTGCTGTTTATTAGTCTTAAAATATTTTCAAGTCTGGGAAAGATGTTTGAATCACTTATGTCTGTGTCCTGACCCATACAAAACACAGGGAGTATTATATGTAAAATAATACTATAATTTCATTTTTTGAGGCATTAAAAACAAATTGGTTGCTGTATATTGTGTTTGAGACGTTACCTTCAGTAATATTTTACTTTGGGATAGCACTTTAAATATTCTAATCAATGAACATTTAATTTTCAAGCTGTAGCTTTATATTAAAGATAGAATACATTATTCTTAGATTCATATCTGTTGCATTCGACCTTTCCACAGAACTCTAGACTTACATGATATTCAACATCTCAGGGTTAATATGGAGAACCTAAAACAAACACAGCCCAGGATTGAAACAGTGTCTCTGGGAGAAACTTGTTCTGGCAATACACAATGACTCACTAAGCCTGGAAATTAAATTCTTACAGAGTAACCATGGCACTTAGGCTAGAGCCCCTTAAGTTGCATGGTAAGGTGGAATACAGGCTCCTTCCTGAAGGGATCAAAAGCTGGGCTCCAACAACACTCTTTTGCGATATGCTTATCTCCCAGCCCTGCTGCTTACCTTGGCATCACTGAGTGGAAGGCTGTCCAGCTCTCTCAGGTGACCATCAGCGAGCTCATTCCACTCCTTCAGGGTCACAGTTATCCTCCCTTGCACTCTGCATTCTGGCAGGACTGATCTCCTTGACTGCTCTGTTGTGTTTCTGCACAACTCCATGGAAAACCTAATCCCTAAGGCCAGCAAGAAGGGATTGTGGGTTGCCCAGATAACTGTCAACAAGCAAATTCCTGCTCACCAAATGGCCCTCACTTTTGTCATTACATCAAGCATTCCTAGATAAGTGAAAGCATTTGCTCCTAGTTGCCTCTTTCATATGTACAAACCCAGTCAGCCAGTAGTCTCAGGATCTCTAACATTTCCTTGATCCAAGCTACCAATTTCTCTTCATGGATTATTACCACAATTATTTTTTTAAATGATATCTTTGCTTCTTTCCACCCAGGAAGCCTGTATGCTTTTCTCAAAATGTAAGCCCTAATGATCCTTTTCAAGTTAATGATGTTAGAGAAATAAATGATAGGCTCCCTCATTCCTTGTGACTCCAGCTTCACCAAAGTGACTCTAGTTCACTTTTCAAATCTAGAGGTTTCTCACAACCAGTCATTAAGCATTCTATGCTAATCTATGGGCTGGGCTTCCTACTTGCTTTTTTCTCTTCCAGAAAAGTGATTCCTCTACTTGCCTATTTTGATCCCTCCTTATTTTTTCTGGTCTCTGTCCGGTGTTTTCTTTTTCACTGAAACCATCTCTGAGCAATTCCTGTAATTTTTGTTCCGTTTCCTATGTTATTTTCCTCAATACTACCTATCACCCTTATAGTTAAATTTCCCCTTTCCTTACACTTACGCGCATTGCATAAGTGTAGGTATCTGCTTATATGATTTCCAGCTGCTAACCAGTGTTCTGCACCTGAAAGTACTCAATCCTTATTTGGTGGACAGGCAAATAGATGTTCACCATTTTAAATGTTTTATGTACTTTCTTTATAATTTTAGCTTATTACTATTGCTAAAATGTTAAATACTTACATGTTAATCATACTGTATTTATTGAAAGATGAATCACGGTAGCTTATAACCACATTTATATCTTGACAATAAGGGCAAGAGCTTGCACAAGAATGAAAATGATGCATATTTAATGTATATTTCTGATTCATGGGTTGACGTAATTCCATGCAAATCCAATCATGTATCCCTGTTACATCCTGTCTTTCTGGGACCAAAGCTGGAAGACCATTGGTCTTTCTGGGATGTACTACTGTCAAATTAGAGGATGAATAAAAAGAGTTGCAGTTACTGTTTCTATTTTGACAGAGCACACACCATCTCTATGGGACACTGTTGCTAGTACAAGTTATGTGGTTAGAGCTGCCCATGGGAAGGAAACTTTTCTATACCTGCAAGGAGATTGACAAAGGCAGGGAATATAGAAATTTTTTACAAGAAAAGAAGCTGATAAATAAGCATAATAATACAGATGTCCATTCAGTCATCTTGTTTCACATAATTTTAGAATATGTGTCTATAATAGTGTCTAGAATAGTGTCTGGTCAATCACAGATAAATGCTGATGTTGAATGTTGAGTGTATTTGATGCTTTTTGTAATTTTATGGAGAAAACTGAAGTGCAGAGGAGGAGATAATTTTCCTAGAGGTATCTGGCTGTAAAAAGGAAGAACATGATAGTATGCATTTCTTGGAAACTACTAGCTCATCAATACAATGCACATATTATTGCTATGAAAGGAAGAGGGGCAACTTCCATTTTATACATGTAAAAACTTAAAAGAACTGAAGTGACCTGGATGAAAATGCAAAAGTAAAACCGGAAATGAGATGTGAGATGCCTAACCATATGTGATTTTAATGGTGAGGGTTTTTCCCATAATTCTTTCCTGTCTGAGTTTAGACAGAATTCCTGTGAACGTGGAGGAGAGGAGAAGAAAAATGAGCAGAGAAGGGCAACAGGAGTCTTCCCAGGAATGCTACTTCCTCAGTTCTCCCGCTAAGCTCATTCTGTGGCTGATAGTTCCATGGTGGAAGTGAAGGGGTTGCCAGAGGTGGAGAAAAGATGTGAAGTATCAGTTACAGAGGGTTAGTTCCAATATTCTGGCTCAAATTTTGGAAGAAAAATATGCAACTTTAAAAGCCATCTGAACTGTGTTGTTTTTGTATTGACTTAACAAATGAAACTTAGGATCAAAACCACAAGTCGTAGTTTTACAAATACACATAAATGGATCTGAGACAATAATTTTTTGACAGTCTTGTCAGAAGAGGAAATTTAAACATAAAAATTAAAACATTATGCCCTTTATAAAGTATTATATAATAAAAATATTGCTCAATTTCCTCCTGCAGCAACATGTCAGCAGAGGTGAGACCAGTGCTTGTACATTTGCTTATGGACATCAATTTGTTTTCTATATTAACTGACAACCTATTCAGTTTTTCTCTTTTAGGCAATAAAACAGAACCAAAAAATTAAAATTTGCATTTATACAACCATAGCATATTTACCTAATCATCAATGTGTAGTTTAAGATAATACCTATCATTTAAGAAAATGCAAGAAAAAAATCAATATATTTTCATCTTTTATCTGAACTTCAACCTTTCTTTCTCCAATGTCTTCCTGGTTACTTTTAACATCAGTTTTCTCCAGCACCGCTGTCTGAAATTCCACTGTCATCTTTCAATTTCCCTTCAAAATCTTCCATTTGTAAATATGATTGGCTACAGATCCAAATATTTGTTCCATCTGCTCTGTTCTTTCAGTGACCTTCTCCATGACCCTGATTCAAGACAATATTGACTCAAAAATGACACTGAAGTGTAAACATTGATTAACTGTCCCCCAATAGTTTTTATACCTTTAACCAATTTCTTTTCACTGTGTCTTACACCATCATCATTTATATTTCTGGTTGTACCTTCTCGTTTTCTGATTTCTGATATTTTTAATGTAATTTTCAAGTTATTGCCAATTATGGGTTATGCCTCTTTTGTTTCAATACTCGGATGATATTTCTACATTTTGCAGCTTTATTGAACTTCAGTTACCAATTAAAATATTATATATGTTTGATCTATGTATATATTGTGAAATAATTACTATAACATGTTCAAACTTTTTGATATACCTATCACTTCCAATAGTAAACCTTTTGTATGTTGTAAAATTATCCATGCTTTCTTAGCAGGTTTCAAATATATAGTATACAGCTGGTAACTACAGTCATCAGAACTTATTCATCTTGTAATTGAAAGATTGCATCCTTTAACCAACATCTGCCTATTAATCCAAACGTTGGTTCCCACCAATATTTTTTATGTTTTGTGAGTTCTGCCATTTTTAGAGTGGAAATCATGCAATATTTTTTTCTGTCTGGTTGATCTGACTTGATAGGATGGTATGACATCATGCTAATACTATGATCATATCATTTTCTTATTTCCTGTAGACTAAATTATATTCCATGAGGTGTGTGTGTGTGTGTGCGTGTGTGTGTGTGTGTGTGTGTGTGTTGCAATGAATGTGTCCATTCATCCATAACTATATTTGGCTCATTCTATATTCTTCCTATTGTGATTAATGCTAAAATAGACATTGGAATGCAAATATATTTTTGAAATGGTGACTTTTTTTCCATATATGCCCACAAGTGAAATTGTTGGCTCAAATAGTAGTTCTATGTATTTTTAATTTTTAAAGAAAAGTCCATCTTCATCTCAGTAATATCAGTACTAATTAACATTAGCATAAAAATGTATAGTCATTTAAAAAAATGTGAGTTAATACTCACAGTAGTTCCAATTTGCAAGTCCAATACCATTCATGATATTGAGGGCCTGTTTATATACCTTTTGGATATTTGTGTATCTCCTTTGGAAAAACCTCTACTGAGGTACTTTGCATAATTTCTAATTGAATTCTTTTTGAGTGATTTTTTTCTTTGCTATTCATTCCATATTTATTGGCATTGAGTTAAATCATTTCCATACATATTTTAGATACACAGTCTTCATACAGCTTATGTGATTTCAATATATTGACTTCCATTCCACAAGATTCCTTTCATCCTGTTATTTCACTTGGACTGTAGAAACATTTTAACGTAGTGTAGACATACATGTTTATTTTTGCTTATTTGCCTGTGATTCTACTAACGTACTTTTTAAAATAAATGTGAAGATCTATCTCTGTGTTTTCATCCAAGACATTTATGGTTTCAATTATGGGTATTTAATTTTGTTAAATGTTATTTCTTCAGCACCTCAAATTAATTTTTTTACTTACTTTAAATTATTGCTTATCTTATTTTTTAAATTTATATTAGTATATATTTGAAGTACATGATTGCATTCAAATGTTATTTTTCCATTTATTGAAATGATCATTAGATTTTTATATTTAATTCTATTTAAATATTTGATCCAATGAATAAATAAATATTTGATCCAATTTGAAGTTTAAAGATGGATATGTGAAGATTGATTGGTTGATTGATGGCCTGTGAATATTTGGTTTTCCTAAGGGAATTTATTGAAGAGTCTTTCCCCAAAATGTAAACTTGGCACATTTTTGGAGGATTATGTGACTATGTGGATTTATTTCTAGGCTTTAATTTTGTTCCATTCTTCCATACATCTGTTTTTATACAAGTATCATACTATTCTGATAACTGTAACTTTGTGTTATAATTAAAATTCAAAACGTGTGATTAGGTTTTACATTTTTTTATGCTCAAGATTCCTTTGGATATTTTTGTTACTCCATATAAATTTTTAGTAGTTTTTTTCCACTTGTATTAAAAATGTCATTGGAATTTTGATAGAAATTTTATTCAACCCATAGATTTCTTTGGAAATAAAAAATTTTGACAATATTAATTATTCTCATGAATCAACATGGTGCATTTTTCCATGTATTTGTATTTTGGCCAATTTTATTCATCAGTATTTGTAGTTTCCAGTATATATATCTTTTACCTCTTTAACTTATTCTTTCTGAATTCATCAAAATTATTATTTTAGAATCAAAATAATTGAATATTGAATATTGCAAATAATTTCTGCAGAGAGCTGCAAATAGCCGCGCCTGAAAGATGGTGCTGGCTTCCGCCTTCCACCCTCGCCTGGGGGTGAGTGCTCTCCGTAGTAAACAACTTCTCATTTTGGCTAAGGCTAAGACTATGGCATTGCTTCTCGTACCTGGACCTATCAGCTGTGCCCACGTGGCACTCCGGGGTTGGACGCCCACTGGTTTATAGCCATGAGCGGACTTCCCCTCGGGGAAGGCAAGGGGAAGAAGATTGTATAGGGGTCCTGAATAAACCGCGGAAAGAAGAGCTGGGTGTCACGTCTTCCTTGCTGGCGAGATTGCGTGCGACAAATTTCTTCCTTTATTAATTTCTTTTTTAATTTATTTTGTTCTTCAAATAACAATGAGACACTTTAAAGACAAATTAATAGGACAGAATTGATAAATTAATACATTGCAAACTGTTTTCTAATGTTTTGGTATCGTACAAGGTCCATACATGATATTATACTTACAGACATTATTATAGCAGATGTCTCTAATCAGTGAATTAAGACAGTGTAGCTGTTTACTTTTTTTTTATACCTGCATTATATGACAGATTCAATAATGAATACTTTCTACTTTGTTATCTTGCTAGTGGTTGTCCATAGTAATAGAAGCCGACATAATATCTTGTTCAACCACTATTAGTGCAAAACTTGCTTCTCATAGAATTATGCACAAGCATGGCATATTTATCCTAACTGCACTGCTTATACACACACATCACGACTCTTCCTTTGTATACTCTTTTTTTTTTTTTTTTTTTGTCTAGACCTGTCAAAGATGGAAACTTCATTGTTATTAAACCAATTTAGGTGCTTGAAATCGGCGTCACAATACAACACAGTCTAGCATTCAACAATAATAGTGAGTTATCTGAAGAATTTGTTGACTGTAGCCATTTACAGCTCAACATTTTATTATGGCCCTATGTTACACACCTCATTTTTATACTTTTCTGATGGATGGTTAAACCGAGATAGAGCATGACCTATATACCTAAAGATGTAGCTTATGTTTCTGATGAGGTCAGTGAAGTCTCCTCAGGGTTTATCTTGTAATTTTTTACCTTATTCTGTAGATCCTTTGTCTATGTCCTCCATGTGAATGAGTCAAGGCCAATGATTGACCAGTTTTCTCTCTGTGAGAGCCTGAGAGAAAGTTTTCTCTCCATGTGACTCTCTTTAGGCACACTATAGATCATCAATCACATTCCTCTGTGGCTCCATAATCTCCTTGATCAGAAAATTTGGGGCACAACTTAGTTTCATGATGTTACAGTACAGGTTCTCCTATGTCCTGAGTCTTCTCTGAACTTGAAAGGCTAGGGCCAAAATGTTGGCTGGCCTTGCGGCTCTTCTATTTCTCCAGTTTTGATCACCATGCAGAGGAAAAGCTGATTAGAACCCTGCAGTATATGCCATTCAGTTTGCTCTATCTGACTCAATTATTTTTAGTTGTTACTGTACATATCCATTTGTATTTCTTGTTTTGACTTCTTATACTATGGAGACTATACGATATTTGCACATGTGTGTCTCGTTTATTTCACATCTGAGTATATGTTCAAGTGGCATCCACTTCAATATAAATGTTTCAAGTTTATCATTCTTTACAGCTGAATAATACTACATTATATAGAAATACCACATCTTTTTAAATTATTCCTCATGTGACAGATATCTTGGTTGTTTCCAAGATTTTGCTATCAAAAATTGTGCTGCTATAAACATAGGTATGCATATATCCCTATTATATAATGTTTTCAGTTCCTCTGGGAATATTCCCAACAGAGGGATAGCTAGCTTGAATGGGATTTCTATTCCTACTCTTTTGAGGAGTATCCAGACTGACCTCCACAATGGTTGTACCAGTCTACATTCCCACCAGCAGTGGAGAAGTGTTCCCTTTTCCCCACTACCTCTCCAACATTTGTTGTTCGTTGATTTCCTTATGATAGCCATTCTGTCTGGAGTGAGATTGTATCTCAGTGTTGTTTTTATTTGCATTTCATGGATGGCTAGCGATGTGGTGTATTTTTTCATATATTTATTTGCTTCTTTAATTTTGTCCTCTGAGAAGTGTGTATTCATCTTGGATGTCCATTTCTGAATTGGGTCTTTAAATATGAGGGCCCTGTTATATCTTAGTTCTTTATATATTATAGACAGCAGACCTTTGTCTATTGCTTTTAGTTAGGATTTTTTCAAAATTTGTGGGTTGTCTTTTCACTCTGTTGAGAGTTTCTTTTGACACACAGAAGCTCCTTAAGCGTTGATCCCAGTTGTTGATTCTTTCAAGTGTTTCCCATGAGAATATATGTTTGTTATGAACTCTTTACCTACCCCCATGTTTTCAAGAGTTCCTCCTGCTTTCTCTTCCAGGAGACTGAGTGTTTCTGTTTTAATGTTTTGATCTTTAATCCATTTTGACTTTATCTTAGTGCATGGTGATACAGCTGGGTCAAGTTTTAGTTTTCTGCAAGAAGAAAGCCAGGTTTTCCAGGCGGATTTGTTAAAGAGGGTATCTTTTTTCCAGTAAGCTTTTTTGGCCCCTTTGTTGAAGATCAGATAGGTGAGTATGTTTGTAGAGGCCTCTGTATCTTCTAATCTATTCCATTGATCCTTAGGTACATTTCATTGAAAATACTATGTTGATTTTAGTAAGTTGGCTTTGTAGTATAATTTCAAGTCAGGAATTTTAATGCCTTCTTCTGTGCCTTTGTTGGCCAGGATTGCCCTTACTATTCTAGGACTTTTCTGGTTCCAAATAAATTTTAGGAATGATTTCTCTAGGTCTGTGAGGTATGTTGGTGGCAGTTGGATAAGGATTGTATTAAATCTGTACCGTAATTTGAGGAGTATAGCCATCTCTACAATGTTGGTTCTACCTATACAAGAGCATAGAATATCTTTCCATTTTCTGAAATCCTCTATAATCTCTTCTCTTAGGGTGTTGTAATTTTCCGGGGATTGAACTCAGGCTCTTGCACTTGCCAGGGAAGTACTTATTCCACTGAGCTATCTCCCCAGCCCCCTAAAATCAACTTTTTAATTTTTGGATTCTTTGAACTGTTTTCTTCATCTCAATTGATTTAATTTCTGCTCTAATCTTTTTGATTTCTTCCCATCTTTGAGCTCTGGGTTTTGTTTGCTCTTCCTTTTACAGATGTCGGAGCTGCAACATTAGGGTGTTTATTTGCTCCTATTCTATTTTCCTAATGTGTGAGTTCATAACTATGATTTTCCGTCTAAGAACTGCTTTCATTACATCCCATAAATTCCAGTAAGTTGTGCCTGAATTTTCATTGAATTGTAGATATTGTTGAATTTCTTGTTTATTTTTTTCTGTGACCCATTGATTGCCCAGTAGGGTTGCTTAATTTCCGGGAGTTTAGCAGGTTTTTCTGGTTTCCTTTGTTGATTAGTTCAATTTCATTGCACTGTGGTCAGATAATATGCATGGGATGATTTCTGTTTTCTTGCACATACTGAAGCATGACCTATGGACTAGTATGTGGTCTGTTGCAGAAAATGACACATGTGCAGCTGAAAAAAAATGTGTATTCAGCTGTGGTTGGGTGGAACACTGTGTTTATGTCCACCAGGTGCATTTGTTCTGAACTCTAGTTCAGTTCTGCTACTTTCTTGCTAATTTTTTTGTCTGGTTGACCTATCTATTTGCAATAAGGGTGTGTTAAGGTCTCCTGTTAAGATTGTGGTCTTAGATATTAGGTTTTTCATGTCCCTTAAGGTTTGTCTTACATAGTTGGGTGCTCCTGTGTTTGGTACATAGATATTTATGAGTGTTACCGCTTGCTTTGAATTTTTCCCCTAACCAATTTATAGTGGCCTTTTTTGTGTCATTTGATCCTTCTTGATTTGAAGTTGAGACTGTCTGAGAACAGAATTGCTACTCCTGCTTTTTTCTCAGGTGCTGGGACATGTAGTATTGTTTTCTATACTTTGACTTTGAGCCTATGAATGTCCTTTTGAATTAAGTGTATACAGCATATTGTTGGATTTTGTTTCCTAATCCACTGTGCCAGTCTATTTCTCTTAATTGGTGAATTAAGTCCATTTACATTGATAGTTATAATTGAAATGTGCTGACTTATCTTTGTCAAGATATTTACCTACTGTTGTTTACTTCTTTGTGTCTAGTGTTTAATTTTCTGTCCTGTTTAGTGGGTTCCTTCCATTCTCATTCGTAGAGTTCTGGTCACTATGGTCTCTCTCTAGAACATCTTTTAGTAGACTGCGTAGGGGTGGCTTTGTCATCATGAAATTATTTAGTTGTTCTTTGTCATTCTTTCACTTCTCCATCAAACTTGAGAGTTTTTCAGGGTATAATAGTCTGGACTGGAACTTGTTTTCATATAAAACTTGAAGAACTCTGCTCCATGCTCTCCTTTCCTTCATGGTTTGTGTAGAGAAGTTGGCTGTAATTCTAATGGGTTTTCCTTTGAATGTGATCTGCTTCTTCTCTCTAGCAGCTTTCAGTATATTATTCTTGGGTTGGATTTCTGGGATCTTGACTGTTATATGTCTAGGGGTATTTTTACTTGGGTTGAAGTTATTTGGTGTTCTGTATGCTTTGGTTACCTGAATGTTGGATTGTTTCCTCATATTTGAGAAGTTTTCTGCAATTATTTCTCCCCAAATTATTTTTATATCATTTTTGTTGACTCCTTCATTCTCATTGATATGAATTAATCTCACATTGTTCAATCTGAAGTCATCTTGCAAGTGATGGATTATTTTTTCCTGAATTCTCATTGTTTTTAAGAGACCTATTCTCACCTTCTCACTAGCTGCACCAGTGTCTTCAAGATCTGAAGACTCTGTCTTCACTTTCAGTCAAAGAGTTTCATATTCTCGTGATTGATATTTTTAATTCTTCTATATCTCTTTGACTCTCATGCATTCTATTTCTTTTCTGTATTGCTCATTCAAGGAATCTGTCATATTTCTGATCTCCTCTATTTTTTATCCATGTTTTCTTTAGAGGTAGCTATTAATTCTTTTTCTGCAGTTTCTTCCAGGTTAGGTTTCCTCTGTATATTTCTGGACTTATTTTTGTATTTCAGATCCTATGACTTCAAAAAGATCTTTTTTGATTTCAGAATTTATCTCTGCTTTGAGTTCCTCATGATCTTTCTGCTGTTGTTTCTTTGCTTCTGATGCTGCTATTTCATACGTTTAATCTGGAATAGTGTTCTCTGCACTTGTTCTGTGTGAGCATTGTGTTTCTCCCAGATGTTTCTGGATTTGATTCTTTATTTCATATGCTATGTATTCAAATATTTCTTTTTTTTTTAATTCAGGCATTAATTCTGGTCTGATTTCCTCTATACCTTTCTGGTGTTGTTCCTTTGCTTCTGTGTCTGTTAATTCATTCATTTCAGCTGAGCTAGTGTCCTCTGCACGTATTGGTGGACTCAAGGCCTGAGATTGCATTTTTCTCATTGTCTTTCTTATTTTGTATAGTACTGACCTCTGACCTTTGGTGTAGAGTTTTGGTGCAGCTATAACCTTAGCGTGTGATGAGATTTGGGTGCCAGTCTATTTTGCTTGAGATTATTCACTTATGTCTGGCCTGGTCTAGCTGTTGTGTTCAGTTTCTTTTTGCTCCAGCTCCTGTGTTTCCCCTCTGTTGGTTCCCTGGTCAGGCGAGCATGAACCTGGATGCAGAGCAAGTAGTGAAAATTCCCACTATCTTAGCTGGCTTTGGGGCGAGGATCTGGAAAGTTGCTGTAGCCGGCCATGGTGTCTCAGGCAGGTCCCTCTCTACGTGGGCAGGCCTGGGCTTTGGTGGGACCACTGGGCTCCCAAAAGGGTAATGGATATTTTCATTCACCCGCCAGGCTGTGCTGGGCCAGCCAAGCTGTGCTGGGTCTGGGGCCATTTGCCAGAACCAGAGAATGCTGGGAAAGTCTCTCCGGTGTGGCGGGCCTGCAGTTCCTACCCAAAGGCTGAGGTGCGCTGGGTCTGGGGCCTCGAGGTGGAACTGGGGAAGCTGGGGAAGGTCCCTCCAGTATGGAAGACCTGGAGCCCTCACTCACAGGCTGAGCTGCCTTGGGTCTGGGGCTGCGGAGTGGAATTGGGGGATGCTGGGGAAGGTCTCTCTGACATGGTGAGCCTGGAGCCCTCACTCACAGGCTGAGCTGTGCTGGATCTGGGCTATTAATTTCTTTTTTAAATAATTCACTTTTCATCTATTGAAATACAGTTGAAATTTTGTGATAATTTTATGTTAAAAATTAGCCAAGCCTATTTATTAATACTGAATGATTTAGAGATGGTCTTAGGGAAATTATCTTTCTCTCTCTCTCTCAGAAGTTTGCTTACATACATAATTTGTTTTGTATACTAACTGACTACCTATGCCATTGTTCTCTTTCAGGCAATAAAACAAAACAAAAAAATCCACATTTACCCAACTATAAAATATTTACCTACTCCTCAATGTAGAGATATGTCTATACATGTCTGTATGACCAAGTTATCTGCATACAGGGAGAGAATCTGTATTTATTTATAGGTTTAATGCTTTTTATTTTCTTTCTTGAGTGGCTTTAGATAAAATTTGCAGGACTAAGTTGTATGCAACTGGGCAGAGTAGGGATTGTTGTGTTGTTCCTGATCCTAATTTCAGAATGTTGTTTTAAATGTGAAAGGTTATTATATTTTGTCGAGTGCTTTTTGGGTAACTATCAAAACAATTATAAGACTTATTCTTGATACTGTTAAAGGGGTATATCACATATATTGATTTAAGTATTGAATCGTCCTTGTATCACAGAGACAAATCCTGCTTGAACACTCTGATCCTTTTACATTGTTGTTAAATAATTTTTTTTTTCTTTTTGAGGATTTTTACATCAGTGTTTATCAGGCATATTCACCTATGGATTTCTTCTCTTGGAGAATCCTCATCTGGTTTGATGAGGTTAAGACTGGTACTCAAAAATAAATTTAGAATTTTTCTCTTTTTTTTGGTTTCTAGAAGAGTTTGATACAGATTGTATGAATTCTTTAAAGATTCGATAGGCAAGTAAGCCATCAGATCTTAGGCTTTCTTTCATAGAAATTTTATTTTACATATTAAATCTGCTAACCATTGATCTGAAAAGATTTTTGTTTCTTTATGATTCAGTCTTGTAGGCTGTATGCTTCTATGAATATCTCAGTTATCAAAGTTGTTTGCATGTAACTGTCCATATGATTCGTGTTTCTATGTTATCAATTGTAATGGCTTCATTTTTATTTCATATGTTTTGATATGTTGTGTGCCATTTTCATTTACCTAAGACTTTTGCAACATTCTTAGATGTGTTAAATCCTGTTGTGCGGTCTAATATGTGAGCCATGGAGAACAATGTTCTGTGCTTGCTTCAAAAATGTGTGCATTCTGCTACTGTTGGATAGAATATTCTGCAAATATTTTACTAGGTCCATTTGTTCTAAGGTGTGGTTCCAGTCCACTGCTGGTTTCACATCTTACCTTGAAATTTATTAATAATAATAAATATATTTAGTTGCTCTGATGTTAGGATATATATATATATATATATATATATATATATATATATATATACAAATAATCATATTCTCCTTGTTAATTTTGTTCCTTTATGATGATGTGATGATCTTGCTTATCACTTTTTAAAGTTTTTTCTATGTAGTCTATCTACAGTTTTCTCTTTTTACCCCAATTTTATGTCATACCTTTTTCATACTTAATTTCATCACATGTCTTCAAAGCTAAAATGAATTTTTTGTAGGCAGCATAGCATTTGTATGCTGTTGTTAAATTCTTTCAACCAATCTATGTATGTAGATTTGAGGATTTAATTCATTTACTCTTACAATAATTATTGATAGGTAAGGATGAAACTATTGCTGTTTTATTATTATTTTCTGGCTATTTAGTAGTCCACCTCCTTCTTATCATTTTTGTGATTTGATGATATTTTCTAATAGATGATTTGATTTATTTTTTCTTTTACATATCTAATATAGACATTTTATTTACTATAAAGTTAAATAAAACACCTTATAGTTCTAACAAGTATTTATTGTGTTAAAAGCTCCATTTAATAACCTATGGATAACCAACTACTGTTAAATAAAAATGAATTATAATAATTCAGATACCTAGCTTGCTCTCAGTTTCCAGATTTCAGGCTGTATTTGCACAGAAAAATCCAAATTACAAGTAAAATTCAAGTTGCTTAGAAGTTTCACACTTTAAGAGGCTAGAGTATGATACAAGAAGGCAAAGTTAATAATGTAATAACTCAATAGTAATCTCATATTTTGTAACAAACCAATCTTACAATATCATGTACATTAGTTTGGCAGTTGGTATACTCATAGCATTTGTCTTAGTTTATAGCTGAAATAATAATAGAGGTTTCAGAGTGACTAAAAATGTTTTCTGGTTATTCAAAATGTGAGCATTATCATTGTAAACACCTTACAAATCTACAATAGTAGAACAGTGCACTCATAGTATCGATGACACTTTTATTCAAAAATTGCATACAGTAATCCAAGAATGCTCTTTCACGGTTGTAGGTTGCAAAAATAGCAACCTATAATTTCAGTGTGCACAGTACCAATTCTAGGCTGTTTAATCACAGAAGGGCATAACAGGGTATTGATGTGGCCCAGAATCCCATACACCATGACCTGCTGTGAGAGTTTTGATCTGTGATTTTACACAATTCTCTTGTGACTATGTATATACAGCTGTGCGTTCGATACACATGTGTGTATCATTAACAACTTCAAGATACTTTAAGAGGGAGCCATAAATCGGGTCAACACCTCTGACCAGTATATCTGTTACTCTGTCATTGGTCAAGTGTAGTAATGGTAGAACTGATTGTCTAGCCCAGTGGTGATAAGATGGTAACAACAAAAATTTAATTACATACAAAAACTATACTTCTTCTCCCCAATATTTATGTCTGTATATTTTTATATTTGTAAAATTTATTATTTATATTAAAGTAAAGATACACCTTTAGTATAAAAGTAGATATACTACTTATAACTCTAGTGGCTAAAGAAAATTTTATTAATAATTATACCTACAAGAACCTGTGAATGGATACACACTATAAAAGAAATCTTAGTTTAGTATTATCCAGGAAGATGGTAGAGAGAGGCAAAATTAATTATATTTCTAGAGAAAGGAGGAAGACTTCACCATACCATAAGATCCTCTGATCACTGTCATGAGTGTACCTTGCAGGACTGTCTGTCCAAGGAGAAGATGGGGAAAGGAAGGGGAGGGCAATGACAGGCTCAGAGTGCTCTTCCATTGCCTTGAGCCATGTATTCAAGATACATTAGCAAGAATTGTTTCCATTCATTCATTCTCAAACAAGTTGCTTTGCATCATCTTTTATCATCAGAAAAACAAGATGTGTATTTTTCCTTAGATGAACACATATGGCAGGAATTTTCTTTCCTGCATTAAGAACTATTGTTAAGATAGATAGTTATTTGGAAAAATATAGCAATGACTCTATAGTTTCACAAAATACTACCTGCACATTGAAAAATATAACATGAGCTCATAGGATGCTGTTTTAAAATTATTGAACTAAACATGCATACTGGAAGTATTATTTACTAAAGTATTAATTGCTAAAATATTGAAATTATATGACTATTGATATTCAAGGTCATGACATTTTATTTTTTTCAGGAAAATTTACTGAATAAATGGCACATTCCATAACTGATGGTGCTTTAAAACAAAATATGTTAACTATTTATAGAATGCTTAACAGTAGATGTTCTTTCTCACCTCCCATGCACTGAGTAGGTTGCTTTTTTGTTGTTAACCTGCATTGATTAAATTTTTGGCACCTTTTGGCCTCAGTGATTCAGCAGTTTCATTTACAAGTTTTATTTAGGTGCTCTTTCTTTCTTCAAATATTAATGTTTGTTTCATAAAAGATGAAGGGAACAGTGAAAGTACTACTGTCTTCACTTTCAAGGTATCACCTGCCGCCTTTTATCTTATATTACTAAGCTGTTTGGGCTATCTATTAGGTTTATTTTAGAATAATAAATTACACATAAACTCATCTGTGAGATTCTGTTGCTTCTATATTTGAATGGACTTAACTCAGAAAAACAATGTTATTGGAAAGATATACATTTAAGTATAAGATCTGAAAAAAAATCAAGAAATTTTTAAAACAGAAAAAAAATTCAAGAAATTTGAAATTTGGGTATTATATCTTATATATTCATGATTTAGCTTCTCTGAGATAGTCTTCTAAAGAAAAACTTAACACATCCGTATGGATTTTTTTTTTTTTTTTTTTTTGTATTTTTAGGGAGGAGCCTGCAGGATGTTCAGGGTCTCACTACTAGATTGGACTTGCAGTGATCCACCTGTTCACAGCCTCCCAAGAGCTGGGATTATAGGCACACACCACCACACCCAGTCTCAATCTCCCCAGTGCTGGGGCTGGCACGACAGGCTGGGGATTGAACTTCCAGCCCCTGTGTCTGCTTGCCAGTGCTTTAAACCATTGAGCTCATATGGAATATTGAGCTTAGAAGTACAATATCTTTTCAAAAGGTCTAACATAGATACTTCAGTATGGTCATGGTAAATGTAGTTCTTTCAGCTTGAGAGCTTAAATCTAAGTTATTGTACGAAATACAGTAGAAAATACGTATACTAGTCCCCTCTTTTGATACTTCTAAATTTTTGTATTCTGAAGGTTGATTATATTTAAACCTCAAATGGACTTTTACATTTTTATATTAGATGTATTTTTTAACATCAGAACACGCAGGAAAAAATATATGGATTATTGCCTGGAGAAAGACATGAAGAACTTACTATTTAATTTGGTTAATTAACCCAATAATATATCTCAAATTGTTAATAATTTTTCAAAATATAAGGGTATTATAATATTGATTTCATTTCTCTAATTATTAATGCAAAAATGTCTGTGGGGGGAAGTGTGTTATACTCCCATAATTCTAGAACTTGGGTTACTGAAGCAAGAGAATTATGAATTTGAGGCCAATCTGGGCACATAGAAAGTTCAAAGCTAGCCTGAAGTATGTAGTGAGACCCTGTGTCAAAATAAGCAAGCAAACAAATAATGACTCTGAGGAGAAAAATTCATCGTGAATAAACCTTGTAAAACTTTTTTGTCAAAAAGACTACATGAAGTGCAGGGACCTGGATTCTATTCCTGGCATGCTGTGCCAGCTCCACCCCTTGTTCATGTTGAGACAGCAAATGAGACTGGACATGGTGGCATACATGCTGGTAAACCCAGCTCTTGGGAGGCTGAAAACAGGAGGATCACTATGAGTCTGACTATTTAGTGAGACCCTGTAGACCCTGGACTAAATACATAAAAAATAAAAAAAATAATAAAAAGATTATATCAGTGGAGTGAGGAGTATGTGGTATTTATTGCAATGAAATGACAGAGTGAATTTAGAATGCTGAGTGTATATGGAGCCTGAGTTATCAGTTTAGGAAATCTTCCATGTTACAGGTGGACAGGTGTTTTGCTTTAAAGATGTGGAAGATAAGATCTAACTGAACTATTTTGCTTTTTCTTGAGCACAAGCGTTAGTTAATTTGTGTTTCACCTTTTCAATTTTTGTGTCATCTGCTAGTATCCTGACACTTTGGGAGGTGAGAGGGAGATGGTTGTTGTTGAAAGCTAAAAATGTATCATTGCTACCAACTTTAGCCTCATTAAAAGCGTTACAGCCGGACAAAATCCTAACTTTACAGTGGATAGAAAGCTTGTGTGTGCCCTTCTCAAATTCTTACATGCACTGAAATCCTAATTCTCAGTGTGGTGGGCCATTGGCAGGTAATTAGGGTAAATCATAAGTAGTACTCTTATAATTAAATTAATCACCTTATGAAAAGGTGAAGAGAAATTTGGATCTGCTTGCTATGTAGGTCTGTGAGGACATAACCAGGAGAAAAGAGTGCATTTTTAAGGGAGAAAAGCAAAGCTAAAGGAGTGATCCTATCCAACTTGTAGATAAACTCTAAAGTTTCAGTATTTAAGACTGGATGATACTGGTACAAGAATAGGCAGACAGGTCAGTGGATAGGCACACAGAGAACAGGCAGACAGAGAGACTAGAAACACAGCACATAAATATAGTAATGTTCTCTTTACAGGAGAAGAAAGAATAAAATGGTTAGAACATTGCTTAGACAAGATACCCAATACCTAAAGTTAAAGGAGAAAAGGTTTACTTAGTTCACAGTTTGTAGAGGTTTCAGTGCATAATTAAATTGCTGGCTCTAGGGCATGCAGGCATGGCAGAGTGGCAGCAATTCATAATGGGAGAAAATACAAAAAATAACAAAAGAGGAGGGCCAAGACTATTTCTGTGCTTTATATCATATGCAGGTTACCTACTCTACGGTGGGTGTAGCACTCACACCCCTAAGTCTAGCACCAGGTCATTAATCAATCACAAACTGTAGATTCAGCCACTTGTAAAAGGCCTTCCCCCATGACTGTATGAGGCTTGCATGGACATCTGAACACAAGTGATAACATTCCACAAAGACTCCCACATTTTAGGAGTAGGCTTGTAAGGCTAAGCAGTGTACCCCTGAGACAGTAGTGTGTGAAGCCAACAGCTCAAATAAATTCCCTTACACAAAGGCAATTAGTCCATCTCTAAGAGTTGGCAAAGCCCTGTTTTAACACTATTGGAAAATCCAAGTCTCAAGTCTCCTCTGAGATCTAAAGCAAAGTCTTATCAGTAAGCCCCTGCACAAAGGAAAGTTAAACATTCCCAGCATTCAATGGCTCAAGATAGACATTTTCACTCTACAAGTTAATCAAGTCCCTCGTCCAGCAGAACAAACACTGAGTAGTTTAGCTTCATGCGTAGCATCCAGGGCAATCTGTAGCAAGACGCAGCTGTATCTCCTGTGGCTTCTCTCTTTGGTCTGCTCCACTTTCACTTTGCAGTATTCCTCAGATGATACATAATCCTGGCTTCTCAAACTTCTGAGTTCTGCATTGCACCTTTGGGCTTCACACTCAGGCTGCACAGGTGCTCTTTCAGGTACATACTGCCTAGCCTCTCAGTTTTCTTTTGAAACATAGAAGGAAACATGACTGACCCCACAACTCTTTCATTCTGCATGTGCTTATAGGTGGGACTTTTCAGGGGTGGCTGAACCTAGAGTGTGCGATGCTAGGATTAAGGGTGTGGAATTAGTAAATCTCTTTCATAGCTGGAAGGAATGTCATATAGTATACCTACCTTGGAAAAAGTCTAGTATTTTCATGAAAATTTTAAAACTCTCTTACCAAATGACCAGACAATGATGTATCTTCACTAAAATGAATCTGAAAATTATACCCATGCAAATATTTCCACATAGATAGTATAACTTGCTGTAACATGTTTTTTTTTTGTTTTTTTTTTTTATAAATATCAGTTCTTGGAAGAAGCCAGGATATCTCCCATTAAACAAATGGATAAATAAAATTTTGCACAGAATGAAATAATTATTTAATATTTTAAAAACAAAATATTCTGAAGAACAACATTCGTTTTTTTTTTTTTTTCTTTTGGCAGAACCGTGGATTGAACTCAGGCCCTTATGCTTGCCAGGAAAGCACTTTTCCACTAAGACATCTCTCCAAACCCCCAAAAATAACATTCTTAAACTACAAAAAGACACTAGGATAAGCCAGGGATATAGCTCAGCAGCACAGTGCCTGCTTAGCAAACAGGAAGTCATAACTGCGTTTTTCTTTAAATTTAATTTTTTTTAATTTTTTATTGAATAAAATTATTCAATAATTTTTGTTAAGAAATAAATAATGAGACAATTTCAAAACTGATTAGTAGGGCGGCTTCAATAATAAATACATTGCATATTGTTGTCTTAGTTGTTAGTCAGTATACAAGATGGAGATGTGATATCCTGTCCACCCACACTATTAGAACAAATCTTTTTATTCATTGAATTAAGAGAATATAGCTGTATATCTATCCTAACTATTTTGACTATACAGGTACAAAATGGTCATTCATCCATATGCCCTTTTGTTTAGTTTTGTCAAAGAAGGATATTCCATTGTTGTTTAAATATTGTAGGTGCATGAATTCAACAAAATATTCCAATATAGTCCAGTAATCCATAATAGTAATGGGTTATCCTTAGGACTGGCAATTTCAGTCTTTGACTTGAGCCTTTTACATTTCAGCCTATAAATATGGATTTACTTTTTATACCTCGCTTTTATACTTTTTTGCTGGATTTGTTGTTGTTGTTGAAAGTGGAGATTGAAAGGCCCTTGCGCTTGCCAGGGAAGCACTTATTCCACTGAGCCACCTCCCCGACTCCTGCTGGATAGTTAAAACAAGGCTGCAGGATTGAACTACAACTTAAGTTATGGTTGTCAAGCGGTAGTGGTGTGTCCTTGTGAGTGCATCTGCTAACAGTGCTCTCGGCTGTAAGTTTTTGATAGTACGTGATCCTGCACAGGTGCTGGGATAAGTGCTTCTGTATCTGAGAACCCTCTGCTACTTCCTTTTATCTTTGCAGTGGACATAGAACTATTCTAAACAATGTCCATGAAAAACTTAATTCTTTAAGAGTGTGACATCAGTCTAGTGAAACGTCCCCATTTCCCTTTTCCCCTTTGGTGACACCACTTAATAACACATGAGACAATTGCCTTTGTAAGAAATCCAGAAACCAATTTAAGAGATTTCTGTGCCCTAGGTACACATGAAACCAATCTCTTTAAATTGTGTGGAAATATTCTGGATTTTTCTACTACATCCTCTCACCATGGCATAGTCCGATGTAATTGTTAGACAGCACCCAAATTTGTTGTGGAAAGGAACAATGGTGACATATAGATCCAGCATTCTGAATCATGATATCTGTTAGACTAGTTTTTGTTTTGCTCAGATCTAAGAAATAACTGGAAAGAGCTATCAAAGCAGGACTGCTGAGAACTCAAACATGTGCAAATGGTTACCAGGCGCACACACATATGCTGAGCCTTGCTGCTCACAATGAAATAAGCCCTTATTGCTGTCATTATGGCCACTGCCAAAGGGATGTAAAGTAACACATGTTGGCAATGATGTGGATATTCTTTCTACCATGTTGCTGGAAATTCAAATGGTATCACCATTATGAAAACAGCATTAGAGGTTTTCAAAAAATTAAAAATAGAATTGCAGCAATCTATTATCAGCTATATATTCGAACAGATTCAAAACAAAATACAATATTGAGATAGTTGCACAGCCTTATTTATTGCTGGATTATTTACAATAGTTCAAAGATACAATGATCCTGAAATCCACTGATGTTTACATGAACTGAAATACCACTATGTTATGCACATTAAGTGGCCAGTATGTATCTTCATATGCAAGAGAATCTTATCATAGGCTGTACCATGAAGGCTATGAAGGAAATGCTTTTTTGAGCCCCCAAATTCATTTTGAAATCCTAGCATCTATTGGGATTATATAGATGAGGTGGCTTTGGGGAATAATTAGGTAATGAAGGTGGCTCCTTTATTAGCAAAATCAGTTTTGTTATTATTTTTTTCTTTTAAAGGAGAGGGCTGGCTTTTTCTCTTCTCTTCACCAAAGATGCAGGGAGAAAATATTCCTATGTAAATCAGAAAGTGAGCTCTCATCAGGCACTAATTTCTCACCTTGATCTTGACCTTCTCAGGCTCTCGAATTGGCATAAATAGTCACTGTTTAAGCCCCTAGTCTGCCATCATGTCTATATTAGACTGAACTAAGACAGGATAAATCTGAGGACACCACACCAAGCCAAATAAGTCAGAAAAGAACAAGTACTGTATTCTTCAACTCAAATGAAATATCTAAAATAGTTAAGGGAGGAAAAACAGACCTAGAAATATTGATTCCAAGGTAGTCAGGGGAGGGAGAATTACTGTTTAACAGATACAGTGTTTCGGTTTTTCCAGATGAAATTCTCAAGACTGATTGTGTGGCGATGTGAGCCTGATTACCAGCACTAACATGCTCTTACAAAGATTGATAGTGCAAATTTAATATCAATTTTTCATCATAAAAATGAAAAGGAGAAAGAAGACATATACAGAAAAATACAAATTGGTACATTCTGATATTTGGAAGAATTAGGGGAAAAGTGAAAAGAAAAAGAACAGAAATTGGTTTTTTGTACAAATCTCTGCCTCTTCTCTTCTCTTCCCCTTTCCTTCTCTCACTGTCCTCCTGCCTCTCCTTCTCTTTCTCCCTCTGATCTTTTAGGATCAGGATCCAATGCAATGCTGTCTTAATAATTCCTGTAGTCTTGGAAATGTGGTCACATTTCTGTTATTGTCTTAATTTTTCCTAATATAAAGAATGATTCACAGCTGAACACAATTCAGAAAAAGAGAGGAGTAGTGAATCCTCAAGTAATTTCATCTGAAGCCTCTTATCTGAAGTGGGTGTATTCTTTAACAGGTAGAAAGTTACAGTCAGTTCATTAGGTTTCTGTCTTCCTCTAAAATGCTCTTCTCTAAACTGCAAAAATAAAATAAAATAAAAGCAGAAATGAGTAATTTGTAAATAGTTGCAATTAGAGCAAATATAAAGTAGTACAGTGAAGGTCATGCAGGTGTTTACAAACTTTGTCATTTTTATATATTAAGACAAAATGACTAATTGTAAATCTTCATCTCCATAAACAATTATAATGAGCAGTGATATCAACAATATGAATACGGTCATGATGCGCTACCATGTATGTTTTTATTATTCAACATTATTACTCATCATGAACTTAGACCATAAATTAACCTTCTCTCTTGAAATTAACACATTTCAAAATGTCTAAAGTATAGTAAAGAACATAGTAATTTATGCAGATAACAGTTATCTCTATGGAGATTAACCATGCACAGTGGGTCTTAAATACAAACTGGAATATCAGCGCGGCTCAGCATGCGCGAGGGTGAGAGCATGTGCCAGCCTGGTTTTATAAGGCAAATGCTGATATGAACCTATCTAAAGAATGTCACTTTCTGAGCGGCATGTATGATGTAGCATGCACAAGTAAAATTTTCTGTGATCTTTCCTAATAAATTTTAACTGTGCAATATATTTTAAGTAAAATGGCATGACTGAATTAGTCTCTGAGAAGTTACAACAAAATTAGTGGTTAAATTAGGAGCTCATGTTTTGGAATGTGTATTTAAAGATTGGTGGGGCTGATTCACAAAGGAAGCATTCCAGTGAAACAAATGAAATCAAGATTACCACTGCATGCTTGGCAACTTCTAGCAAATTGCTTCACGCTTTGTCTACGCCACTTCCTTCCTTTCATAGTGTCTATCCACTTCCCTTTGTTCTAAGATGCCCAGGGGATATGTGAAACTTTAGAAAGTACTGAGTCTGATAGCGATTTGTTTTATCTCCATAAGTATACATTTTTGATACATTTTGACTTATGAATTAGGCACAATAAGAGATTAGTTTAAAATATAACAACTATGCCAGTATACTATAATAGATATTATACACATTTGCTCTTCCCTGTCTCCCTCCCTCTCTCCTACCTCCCTCAACTTTCTCTTTTTTCTTCCCTCCTTCCCCCTCTCTCACTTAGCAAAAACTTGACTGTATTATACTTACTCCTCTTCTTGTGAAAATACGGGCTGATCCAGGGCCTACAGGATGAGATGAAGTAGAGGAATGGCAAAGCCACTGTGTCCTAGCTCTTGGCTGTTACCAGATTGCTCATATGTCAGAGAGTATCACTTGTGTCTACTGATCTAAATTATTGAGCCATAGACAGTGTCAGTGTTTTCATGTCGACCACTAGCATTTCAAGATCCCCCTTAATTGAAGTCTTTATGTTTCTAAAATCTTTTGGAAGAACATTGTTATCAGAAGTTGCTGTTTCTTTTTTTCATTCATCAAGATGTTACTGCAAGGTTCTAATGTTCTAATGATCATAGATGTGATTTTCAAGCTGCATTCTATCAAAGGGTCATAACTTATAGATTTGTCCTCCAATGTATGTGCCATTTGAAGTATTTTCACTGTATATAGTGTCAGTGTTGCCTGTTGTATTTCAATCTCTTCTTCCTCTGTAAATAATTTAACATGTCTTCCAACTGCTCATATATTAATGCTTTGCAGTGCTCTTACAGTTCTTCATCAAGCATTTCATCAACCCCTTTTCCACCATCTTGTTTGTGTAAATGCCTTCCACACTTCTCTACCTGTCCTGGGAAGCCTTGAAAATCATTTATGGCAATAGTGAGTGGTTTCCAGTATTGCATTGTGTTCCAGTTAGCATTTCCATCAAATGCTGATTGAACTCATTCAAAGTCCAGCTATCTTTGTATCACCTTGACAAACCAAGTAACATTCTGGTCATGGCAATATGAAAAGCTTTTCATATTTATAGCAAACATATTCAAGATGGCCAAGCACATTGCCTATTATTACAATAACTTTACGCTCTGCCACTTCCTTTCCAAGTAGTTGTTTACTCTGGAATGAAGTAGTGCTGGAACCACTCCATAAATAATATGCTTATCACCTCTGCCCTCTGCCACAAAATGAGTAGACAGGGTTTTTTTTTTAAAGGCTTAAGAGTATGTGTTCTGCACTGTACACAGAGTCTGCCCTTATCTTCTGCCCCAGAGCTCTGGCACATGTCTGCATTTTAGCCTACCTGCCTCGTGTGCACTTTTAGAAATGTATCTTGTATTGGGGCTTTTCCTCCAGGAGAACCTCGTGTCGACACAACTTATGAGTTGCTTTGGATGCTACTTTTTATTGAGCTGAGGCCAAAACATGGCAGAAGCTTCCTCATTGAATGAAACAGGCTTTATAGCAAGTTTATGAAACTGAACTCCAGCATCTGTGGAACCCTCCCCACTTTTCACTAAAGGGCTCAGTGTGTAATATTTCAGGGCATCCTTAGCTGAAGCTTTGAGATATACTTAATCTAGTCATTTCTTTCACCCACAAATATAACACTGTTTTTATCTTAACTAAACATTTACCAGCCACTGTGGCTGTAACTTGTGGCTGGAATGTGGCAGTACAGTTATAACAATTTTCTTTCTTGAAAAATTCTTTTTAATTACTACATCATTGCAGTATTTAAAGATTACATGTATCAACAAGTATTGGCATGGTTACATAACCCATCTTGATTCTGCATTTCACTCCTTGCCCTTGCTCCTTCCAACTTGGCTCCTTTCCCATTTACAAAAGCTTTATTTTCAATTTTTCATTTAAGTTCTTTTCCATCACCCTCCTCCCTCCTCTCTCCTTCCATTCCTTTTTGAAAAAGACCTATTTCCCTACTTCCTGTTATCTTGCCCTTTATTTATATGCTGAGTTTCTAAAATAGAAGAAAACATACAGTATTTAAGCTTGTATGTCTCAATTATTTTAGTTAATGGCATGGTTTCAAGGTATATCCTTTTGCCTATAAATATTTTATGTTTATTATTCTTTATGTTAGAGTAGTGTTAAATTGTGTATAAGTGCCATGGTTTTTCTCTCCATTCATCTGTTCATGGGTGTATAACTGTTTCTGAGGTTGATCTAATATGATTTTGGCTGCCATAAATACAAATATGAATAAGGGTTAAATTTCACCCTTTTGGGAAGATATTTACAGGGGAAATATCTGTGTCAAATGGATTTCTATACCTAGTTTTTTGAAAAATCTCCATCCTATTTTCTGTAGTGGCTTTACTAGTTCATACTCCCACCAACAATGTAGAAGGGTTCAACTTTACCTGCAGTCTTGCCAGTACTTGGTATTATTTGACTTTTGATACTAGCCATTCTTCTACAAATGATTGTATCTCAGAATGGTTTAAACTTGTGAGCTAGCAGAAAACTTATTATAGTCACAGTGTCATCGATAGGAGATTGTTCTTCTTATAGATATTTAGCAGTTCAAGCACAAGAAATTTTTCTCATACATTAAGTCAAGAACTCATACTTTCACTTAAAGGAAACCTAAATTTGCCAGTATTATTACACTTGAGCTTTGAATCCATTAAAAAAATAAAATAAGGGTCAAGTGGTCTCATGTTCTATAATACTGTGACAGTCACGCTGATAACCCAAATGGCTATAAAGGTGATGCTACAGTAGGAGAATATCCAGCAGCGATATTCTGCATAGAGATGATTCCTGTCTTCATTGGAAGAGCAAAGTAACCGAAAAATCATTCCACTGCTGAGAATGGTGCACAATTCAAATTTCATGATTTATTTTTTCTGGGCTTTTCCATTTACCATGGATAATTTACCATTTGTCCTTTTCCCTATTTTCCCTTTTCCATGTCTGCCTCAGTGTAACTCAAGCTAAGAAAGTAAAGCCATGGATAAGGATGAAATATACTCTAATCCATTGAACTTTATTGTGAATTAATTGTTCATTAACTTCAGTGGGTTTTTTCTCCGACTCAAACTGTTTTCCTTAAGATTCTCAAAATTGTCACTTTTCATAACGCTTAAGTTATTATCTCTTTTGAAACTTCAAATTTTATAACATAGGATAGATCAGATTTTTATGGCAGATGATAATTTTCATTTCTTATTTGTTGTGCGGTATTTATGTGGGTGCATCTGGCTAAAAGAGAACAAGCTCTCTGCCCTTGTAGAACCTGTATTTCTGGACTATTGCAGTTGAATCCTATTGAAATTCAAAATATTTCTTCTGTCCTACAAGTTGATTCCTTCTCTCATATACCCTCTCAGAGAATACTATTATAATTACCCAATTATTGTTTTACTTACTATTTTTTAACTCTTACCTTTTGGGGGAAGAGCACACTTTCTGTAGTATTAATTTCTTTTTCCACGGAGACTAAACTTAGAAGAAGAGGCTTTCTCTCATTCCTGAGCCAAAAGTACCTGATGCTCCAAGTTAAAGAGGGAAAGTTTTACTTAGCTCTCAGTTCATGGAGGTTTCAGTCCGTACTCAGTTGGCTCCAAGGTGGAGTGGCTCGTGGCAGGGGCAACAGTCCACAGTGGAAAAAAAAAAGCAAAGGCAGTAAGAGCAAAAAGGCAGGAGCAGAAAGAGCAAGCATCTCTCCCTGCCTTATATTGTAAGCAGTCTTCTCGCCCCAGGGCAGGTGTAGCACTCACACCCGTCATCCCAGCATTGAACCCTGAATCAATCATAAACTCTTGAAGCCTGCCCCATGACGGCATGAGGCTTTGGGAGGATAACTAGATATAAACCACAACAGAGCCTAACTTTCCTGGACCTTCTTAATCCCCCTACTCATTCCTTTTCAGGGAAAGGAAGAACAACAAAGGATTTGTAAATTTGCAAAGAGAGCCTGAGTATGCATGTTTGGATCTTTTTTGCCTCTTCTCATTTTGGAGTTGACTAGCTATAAGATCTAGTAAATATTACTGTCTTTACTGTACCCTGCTGTATTTCCACAAAGGCAGCCTTTCCATTTCCAGGAATAGGTTATAACTTAGACTGTTTATTTCCTGTGGAAACAGATGTATGTATTTCTTCCAGTATTAGCTTAATTTTAAAAAGTTGAAATATGGATCTGCAATTGGCTGTGCAAATCAGTCTTCTTAATTACTTCAGAATTTGAACTAGGAGAGTAAGTCTGGAGAAAATTTGAAGAGAGTCTACTTATTAGACTTTCCTAAAATTCCCAAGAGGACCCACATTCCTAATTCACTTAATGCAGGGGCTTTAGTATTTTTCAGGTCTTTTCTTTTACCTCTAAACCATCTCTGCTTTGAGGTACTCTTTGCCTGAATTAAAGAAAATGCATAACGGTTCAGCTTGCCTCATATCACTACCACAGGCAAAACATCCTCCCTAATGCCGGAGAAACATTTTTGAAATAGAAATCTTGTATCTTGGTGTTTCTCCACAGCTTTTTCAATTTATTCCACACTGGAAAATTTGTCTGACCTGGCTCATTATGACTGGGGAGATGTCTATTCTCTAGTTCTGAATCTCAGGAATCAACTGCATAGTTTTCTCTCATCACAAGAAGTTCTTATGACAAACTTTCTTGGTATTCAAACTAAAAAAAAAAAAACAAAACAAAAAACAATTCCATACTTCTCTCTGCTTCTCTCCCAGGTTTTCTGTCACTGCCCAATAATGACTTTGTGTTCTTCATCCAGCAAGATAAGATTTTTTTTTTTTTGGCAGAACTGGTGATTGAACTCAGGCCCTTGTGCTTGCCAGGGAAACGCTTATTCCACTGAGCCATCTCCCTGGCCCTGATAAGATGATTCTTAAGGCATCGTCTTGCTTAAAAGGTTTCTCTCTCCCTTCTGATGTACTACTTTCTTCTCTATTATTTTAATAGGCTGTAAAATATTTTGTGTATATATTTATTAACTGTTATACATCATCCATTAATTGTTTGCATTCTTCTATATATTTATCTATCCACTTGTCAAGTTTTGAAAAATGCATTTTGGTTACAGTGCTGAAAAGATAGATGCCCTTCTCACTTCCATACAGTTTCTGTTATAAGCACACATTGAAAATATTATGAAAATATACTTGACATTTTTGTGTACTAGTAGGCAACTAATTCATGGAAAAATGACCTATTTGGATTTAAATTCAATATATCCAACATGTGAATAGCATTAAGATACTAAAAATGCATGCATATCAAACAACTTAATGTATAAACTAATTAATTTATAGATATTCAATTTTTACAATTTTTAGTTGCTCAAAAATAGTAAGTGGAGGGCAGTGAGATAGCTCAGCCAACTAGAGCACCTACTCAGGCAAGCATAGCCAAGCTCAGGGCCTGGGGTTCCATTCATGCCACACATGCCATGTCAGCCCTGCCCTCAGGGCAGGCTTAGGCAACCAGAGTCCTGGATAGTGGCACATGCCTGTAATCCCAGCCCTGGGAGACTGAAAGCAGGAGGATCACCACAAGTCAAGCTATATGAAGAGAGAGAGAGAGAGAGAGAGAGAGAGAGAGAGAGAGAGAGAGAGAGAGAGAGGAGAGGAGAGAGAGAGAGAGAGAGAGAGAGAGAGAGAGAGGAGAGAGAGAGAGAGAGAGAGAAAGTTCTGTTTTGGACTTGTCCCGTAATCTTGAGTCTTGAATATATGACAAAATGGAGATGTTAATTCATTAAAGTGATGGAAGAATAAAGATTATTTACCTAGAGAGTAGAAGTTTACTCTTTTCTTGAATTCAGTTTCCAATGCCAACCCCTAGAATTCTTTGAAACTTCCCTAATCTTTCAATCCTTTTATTTGTTTCTCCTATCCATTGATGTGTTCTAAATAACTTTGCTCTTTGAATAGTTTCTACCTGTACCTTCCCATACATTTATTTTATTTTATAATTTTATATTATTTTATGGTATTCTATTTTATTTTATTTCACTTTATGGTAGTACCAAGAATCAAATTCAGGGCTTTGAGCCTTCCAGGTGGGCACTGTGCCCCTGAACTAGATCTCTGGCCCATTTGCCTATTTTTCTAATGAAAACTATTCAGATGTTTTGTTATTGTTTAGAAAAGAGATTCAATTTAAATGATTATACAAACATACTTCACAAACTACAAACATCATTAAATGTTATAATGTTGAAAACAAGCACATTTACAAGGGTTCAATGTATAAAACATTTAAAGAAACAGATGCTAAATGATGCCTGTCTCTCTTTTGCTATCCAGGTAATTTGCCAGTGGGCCTGCCAACTCCACCAGAAACTTCAGTTCCTGTGACATTACCTCCACACAACTGCACAGATAGTGCATTTGTCTGCAGAACTGACGGTCATTGTATTGAAAAATTTCAGAAATGTGATTTTAGATATGACTGCCCTGACAGATCAGATGAATTATTCTGTGGTATGTGAATTCCTAAACTGTGAATTTACTATAGCTGTAAAGTGGGAAAATACTAATATAATCTCTAAGTATTGTTGCCTAGAGTCATAGAATTTTCAATGAGGCTTAGGGCAGCTTCTCAATATAAGAGTTATTTGTTTAAAAATTATAGTAGAAGAATCAGCATGCATTTTCTTCCAGGTCCAACAGAAGTAAATTTCTTCTAATTTTTTTTTTTCATTCAGAGCTGCTGTAATTACAAACAGAGCTTGACTTTTGGACTGCTGCTTATTATCTCTCCTTTTTCCTATTCCCCTTTTTGTCTCTACCTTTACACTATCAAGGAGGAAAAATTTTTAGAGGAAGCATCTAATAAACTGAGCTAGATTAAGTGTGTCAAATTTTTCAATCCTCAAAATTTCCACACAACAATATATAGAACCCTAAGAATATTAGTTTTAGTACATGTGATACCTTCAACCCTGTATCCCAGAAAAACATGGTTTATTTATTTGTTCCCATGAATTGATAGGCTTTTCTAAGCAAATAGAAGACAAATGGTTTAATTTCAAACTGAACTTCTCAACCAAAGATATAGTCAAATATTTAATATATATCTAATAGTGAAGGTTAATAGTTATACACAGATAACACAGGAAGAATAATGACACTCTTATTTGTCCTATATCAACGTTGTGAAAAATTCCAGAATTAAAGAATTCAGTAAAGTTTATCTTTATTCTTTTAATGCAAAAAAAGACTTATGACGTACATATGCACCACAAATTATGTAATCTAGAAAAGCAATGCAAACCCAATGTCTGAATGAAATGGGTCAGTAATAATTTTGAGGTAGACAGGGATTTGTACTTTACAACATAAGAGAAAAATAAAGCCATGGAAGATGTTGTAGCACTAAAACTTCCTCATAAGAAGCCACTAGTATCACTACATACAAATTTTGTATATGTAGAAGTTTACATTAAACTCGAGATTATGCTAATGAGTATTATTAGGAAGTATTGAATTGCTTTCAAGTTGATGTTTGTCATGAATGGATGAATGAATAAATGGTTTTATATTGTTTTCAAATCAGAATAATTTTATTTTGAATATGTATGATTGCATTATTTACATTTCATTTAATAATGTTATGATAAACCTATTCAGAATTGACAGTATTCATTTTCTAATTCTTTTGTAATTGAGATAAATTTTTAAGTATGCATCACATTACTGTTGATGGTAAGTACAGTATCATACATTAGCTCTCTCTTTAGGGCCAGGATATAGCTCTGTGGAATAATTGCTAGCCTGGCAGGTGCAAGGTCCTGAGTTCAATCTCTGATACCACCAAAAACAAACAAAAAAAGCAGCTCTCTAGGTCTTATTATTGCATAACTTATGCTTTATGCTAATTGTTTTCTAAAAGTACAGTTCTTTAATTATATGAAGAATAAAATCTTAATCCCACCTGAACCCTAAACATCCTCACAAAATAAATATATACAATCACTGTTAATATCAGAGATCAAATAACACATGTAAATAATATTAAAATCATTTTCTTGGCAGTATTTCTTTTTCAGAATTTATATTAACTGTAGCACTGGAGTTTAGAAATGGCAGAAGTGTATGCCATCAGAGTTAATGACATCAATGGAATTATGTATGATTTTCTATAGTATGTGTAACTCACTGAATTGAATTTTTTAAGTAAAGTAATGGAGGATTTAGCATACACGGATTGATACATGCACACATTCAGCAACAAAAAATTTAGAAAGGATTTTCATGCAAAATCTCTGTATTTCAAAAAATTGCTGGACTTGTAAGGTTCTGTAATACTAGGATACAGTCATCACAGAAAACTTGCATAGAAACATGGTCAATATAGCTTCCTACAAGTCAGAGTTCTTTGAAATTAAGGAGTTTGAAATTAGCAATAACTGTCAGAGACAGACCTCAGGGTTTGTCCTGTATTATCACTGAGGATAAAGGAGAACTGGCTCAGCAGGCTTTAAGGATTGTACAAGCATCAGCAGTGCTGCATTAGCAGAGATAGCCGATGCTTGCTTGCTGTTTCACGTCACATCTCTCATGAGAGCTGATTATTAGTACATGCATTTGTTCACACACCTCAGTCACAATAAATATTTTAATGGAACAAACTTAGAGTTTTGGAAATTGTTTGCTTAATGGTTTTAACAATGCTTAAAAGTTAGATTATAATTAAACAAAGAGTGAGAAACTGCTAAAGAGACAAAACCAACACTTAGTGACCTATTTATTGTAATTAGCTCATCTTTTCCTTTTTCCTTTTATTTATTTTTAAAATGATTTTATTGAGAAAGAAATAGCAATGAGACAGTTTCAAAACCAATTAGGTGAACAGTTTGAATGATTAATACATTGCATATTGTTGTCTTAGTGATTATTCATTGTACAAGATGCAGACATGATATCCTGTCCACAACACTATTAGAACAAATCTTTCTATACATTGAATTAAGAGAAAGTAGCTGTACATCTATCCTATTTTGAATATACAGATACAAAATGGTCAATCATTTGTATACCCTTTTTTTGTTCAGTTTTGTCAGAGAAGGGTTTTCCATTGTTATTTAAATATTATAGTTGTGTGAATTCTAGATCATCTTTTCTTTGTTCTACTCCAAGTTACAGATATGTGCACATTTGAAAAAGAAAACTGGTGCAAGTGGTATCAGCCAATCCCAGGAGATTTACTTCAAGATTCAAACACATTCAGCTGGGGCCTGGGCACAGGGATGAGTATACATCACGGAGAAGAGGACCACAGGCCAGCTCTAGATCACACCAAGTGAGTGACGACACGTTCGTTGAGTTTCTCAGGAAATATTTATGAAGTAGTCCCAAGTTCTGTCTTACTACCTCCTATTTCCTTGCTCTTGTACAGATGAATGTCTAAGAATGAGAGCGAAGAATGTGTTCTTTTATATGATATCTTAAATTTAAAATCAGTTTTAAATCAGTTTAAAAAGGAGTGAATGCTCTTGTGTCATAGAAACCAATGAAAACTGGGTAGTACTCCATTATAAAAAACTATCACTTTTTTTTATCCATTACTCAGTTGAAGGGCATTTTGGTTGTTTCTATATCTAGCTATTAATGTGTTGCTACAAAGATAAATTCAAGGCTTTTATAGGTAAATGGATGCAATTTACTCATAAGTGAAATAAGACAGAATCGTGTATAAGCATCATGTTGACTCTCTAGTGTATAAATCTGAAATAGATAAAAAAATGTGCAGTAGACATTGTGAAAGAGAAAGAAATTGCTAAAAGAAAAGAGCAATTGGGATGAGGGAAAAGAGAAAAGAAGGAATAGAAAAAATATATAGATATATTTATAAACAAGATTGCTGAGATTATTATATTGCCAGACATGGTGGTGCAGGCTACTAATCCCAGTGCTGGGGAGGCTGAAAACAGGAGGATCACTGAGTCCATTCTGTGTAATGTGACCCTGGACCAAATACATAAATAGAATAAAATAAAATAAATAGATGGCCATTCCCTGCATTAGGGATATGATGACAGTAAGCTGATACATATGATGTATCACAAGTTAGGGTAGGTACTATAAGGAAAAATGGAAACAAGGAAGGCATTAATGAGTGTTAGAAATCCTCTTCATGAATGTAACTCAAATGGGAAGGTTCCCAGAGGCTGTTCTACACTAAGGAAGACCAGTTCTACACTAAGCCAGAACAAATGAGATATAGGACGTACTCATGCACAATTTCATGTAACTTTTTTAGCTTATTATATTGTTGAATTTCTGAACTAGATATTAGATGATTATTCATAGTGTTTGTTTCTATTAAAGCCAACAATTGCCTCTTTCCTTAGATGTTTAATGTACTTAATGTTCCTTTCACAATATTCAAAATACTTCACATCTCTTCAAGTGTAGAGAGTAACTCACTTATCCACTACTCCTTTGTGGAAGGCTTTTCGCTCAGGTAGTGCCCACTGTCCTTTTAGGTTTTGCTTTAATTTTTCACACAGCCATTTTTGTGGCTCATTTTTCTCTATAGAGAGTATTTTTCACAATGAGCATTCTAGGGGCTTGTGGGTTAGCTCAGTTATGTAAGTGCCTGCTGGGGCAAACCCAGTCAGGCACAGGAGACCATGTTTCTGGTTAGATCCCAGCTCCCTATGCCTTTCCAGACCCACCCTTAAGGCAGCCTGAGCCAGCCCAAACAAACAAACAACTAGAAAGAAAACATCCTTCACCACGAGCATCCTTTCCATATCATCTGCCCAGTACAGGATCTGTAAGCCACAGCTTCTCTGGCTGCTGCTTAAAAAAACTGACGTGTATGCTGTCCTGTCTCTGATTTTCTTCACCAAAATTTTCTTTTATTCAGGGAGTCTTGTCTTCATCATCCAGTTATTTCCTTTGGGCTGATTTTTTCTGATTTTCTGGGCTTTATTTTGTCATTTTTTTCTACTAAAATGATTTCAGTATTACAATTATTTAAAAGGTAGGAATAGATGGTAGAGCTGCTTTATTTTAAGTGAATTTTATTCATTGTTAAATAGTCCCTTAAAATTTCCGTATGTAAGATTTCTTTGGCTGGTTCTGACTCACAAAAACAAAGGGTAATTTCAAAAGTTTCTCTATTTATTAGAATCACCCATCTTTTAGCTCATTAATAATCTCTGTTAATATAAAGGAGAAGAGACCAGTCTAGAACCTCACATGCAAGCTATCAAGTCTCAATAGAAATATTTCTGCATTTTATAGAAGCCAATAGCTCATTTGTATCTTCCCTCACCCCACCACCTGCAACAAACTGAAAGTTTTCTGAGGAAGCTAGGGACTATAATTTCTCACTTTTTGCTGTATTTTTGGGTATCTCATATATCATCTGTCTTAATACTTATTAAATAGGTCTCAGTATCTATTAGGTACTGATTAGGATCTTATATAGTTATGCTTTATGGAGGTTAGAAAGCACAAAATAATTAATACATCATCTTTAAAAGATGCCCTTTACATCAGAGAATATCCTGGGAAAAGCTGTAGGTCCTCAGCAGACAGTGCCTCTTTCTTTTCTCTCTCTCCTCTCTATGCTCCATTTTTTCCCTCTGGGAGTTGTGCTGTTGGGAAAGTAGTACTTGTGGAGCATAATTTCAATTTGTGACTCACAGTAACATTCCATGCCATTTTTCAAAGCTTGCTTTTTACATTTAAAGGGAAGCTTTGTTAATTTGGAAAAGTTTTTTCTCACTCTGGTATCTGGCCCAAGAATTTTAAAGTGCAATTTTAAAATCTATTGTTTGGAAAAAGGAATGTGAATTAAGAAAAATTTGAAAATCAAAAAGGATTTAAGCTAATTATTTCTCTTAATTCACATTCCATTCTCTCAGTTTTCCCTAAGGTGAAGATTGCTTCTGGGTCTGCATGGGAAAGATCATTTACTAGTAAGGGCAAGAGACAAAACCTCAATATATTTTAGAATATTCTCTTACTTGGGTTGAAACAATAAAAAGTCTAGAAAAGTCATGGAAGTCTAAGAATATGGGGAAATTTCACTACACTACCGAATTTTAAGTAAATTCCTAAATAGTGTATTTTTCCTTATGACAATGATATGAGATAAGTAAATGTTGTTAATTTCTAAGTGATATTCCACTTTTCTTATCAACATTTTTCTTGTTTGTTTTGGTTCTGGGAATCAAACTCAGGCCTTGCACTTTGCCAGGCGGGTACTGTACTGCTGAGCTTCATCCTGGCCCTTATGAACCACTTAGTGGACTAGAGTTTATATATTTGATGTCAACTCTGTGACATAAAATTAGGATTGCGTGTTTATTTTTCCTTGTTTACCTGCAAGACAGTATCCCCATTCCATACTGGTTCATTCAATATATTTCCATAAATTTGGAAAGGAATCTTTTGTTTTAAGTTCAGGTGTATGCAGCACAAAACTTAACAGAGAATTCTCTCTTCTTCCTACTCAGCAGGGACACGTAAGGGTGCCTGGCATGATGTTTTCCTAAGGTGATAACTAAGACATGTTCTTAACTGTAATGTATTGATAAAATAAAGTGAAACACATTTGATGGAAATATTATAGTTGCAATGTGTCCTCTTAAGATACAGTTGGATAGATTTCACATTTTAAAAGAACTATGAAGTAAAAGACAATATTTCATAGAAAAGTTCTTAGTATATTGTGAAAAGATCCATAATATAGTAAATATCAGCAATAATAAGAGAACTGACAAAGCAAAATGATTCCAAATGTATTTATGCTACAAGAACCACTGTTTAAGGAAGCTGGCAACAATAGTAATCTTCCTGAGATAAATTTTTAGAAATAATGTTATATACTTATTATTTTTTAATGTATATAGGACAGGGTCTACAGAGTCTTCAGGGTCTTATCATGTACATCAAACTTGTAGTGATTCTCCTGTTCTCAGCCTCCCAACTGCTGAAATTATAGATGCACCCCATCACGCCTAGTCTCAAAGGCTTTCCTAGCGTGTCCCTGGGGTGGGGGCAGCCCAGTACACACTGGGGATCAAACCCTGGCTGCTGCCCTCTGCCTAAGCAGGCGCTTTAGTCCACTTAGCTATCTGACCACCCCATTTAGTATTTCTTATAGATATTTGGATTGCTTTTCACCTAACCGTGTAATTTATTTAAATTTAAATGTACTTCAAAGACCATAGATTTGAAGATGTATAATATTCCTGCTACTACTGAATACTTATCAGTTCACAACCATAAATGATTAACTTTACATCATTTGTATCTCTTGGGAAAAGATTTTTGTGTGTTCCAGATTATTTCAGTTTAGAGGTGGAAGCCCAAAGAAAGCAAAGTGTTAAGTCCCTGGTCCTAAAATCCATTTTTACTAAACTCCCACTATGTGGTTAAATATGATGTATCAGAAGCAAGAAGTCATCTGACTAGGCAAAAGTCAGTCTTGCCCACTTCCTTCTTTGTGTACAGTGATGTCCAGCAGGATACTTATGCAGGCTACATATTAATGATTTTTAATTTGCTCATGATAAATGTGGGAGGAATTTTTCAAAGTGTGAATCAAGGAAAATTGAAAGTTTCTATGTCACATGGAATATTTATATGCAGAATCTAAAATATTTGGATCAAAATTTATGAGAGTAAAGTTGGTAATCTGTTTTTACTATCATTTCTAGATGGCTCTCCAAAGAAAGCAACTTCCCCACCACCTGATTCCAATTTTGACTGGAGTAGTTTAATTTTTCTATAAGTATGGAGAATAAATTTTAAGAAAAACATGTTTTAAAAGAAACAAAAAATGATTTTAGAGTATTGTATTTAAAAAAGTAAATCAAGTTTGTGTAAAGTAACATATAATTGAGAAATACTTTGGGAGAAAATGCTTTATTATGAGTCCATTTATAGAACATTAATTTTAAGATATCATTTAGTTTGATTACTCATTGCATAATACCAAATATCATCTCTTCATTTTTGCCTGCATATTTCCTCCTTTAAGTCTATTTGAAACTATGGTTTCTCTGTTGAATTGAAATGAAAACAAATGTAACAATCCCATTGATTATCTGGAAGTGATAGAAATTTTTAAATATTTTGGATTTTAGGACTTGATTATAAATTGTTAAGAAAGTATTTGGTTATGAGATATTTCATCTAATATCGCTAAGCAAATGTGACCACAAGTTCTTATGCATGTTGCTTGCATACTTGAAAAATGTAGTAGCACTTAGATTTTTCTTTCTATTTAATAACAGTGAGCATTGTTTCTCAGTTGAAAATTCTATTTGCATCAGACATTTTACATTATTGGGTACTAAAAGTCCCATAAATCATGCAAACTGTGTCAGTGTCACACAGTTGTGCATATCATTATGTATTTAATCTTGCATATAGGAATAGATAAAAGCTTCAGTACATGGAAAATAATGCAATATTTTCTTCTATGTAGCAATAACAATTTTTAAAGCTTTAGTCTGTATATATTCTACAACAGTGATTGTCTTTTTAGACCTTTATATTGTAAGAAAATAAGCCAATATTTTATAGACCAATTTAAGTGCCTTAATATATCCCTAATACAATTTCTAACAGATCCAAATTTAAAATAATGGTTAAATAATAGCTCTTAGAAGCAGTTATGCTGCAATAAAAGTAAAAGTGCAAACAGTCAAAATTTAATTTAGCTGTAGCCATTTTCTTTTAACTGTTGTAGTACATATTGCAAAATAGTATTCTGGAAGAATTACTGTAGAATGAGTGAAAAATATCAGCATATGCCTAAAGTACAAGAAAAACACCATTATTTTTGATTATCTGAAAGTTAAAGGCATTTCTTTACATTCTTGTGAATATCAATAATTTCTCATGTGGAAGTGAATTAAAGTGTAAGAGAGTTTTACCCAAAGATATTTTACATTGATAAGTAAGTTTTAAAAATTAAATATAGTAGCTTGAAATATATGGATTTAAAAGTTTCTATGATAGCTAATATAACACTTCTATGTAAAAGATGGTTACATAACAGATTTGCTATTAAAGTATTAAGTAGATGCTTATAATAGGCTGTAAGACTTTATGACATGTTACTAATGACAGACTTTTTTTTATGGTATTGGGGATTGAACTCAGGGCCTTGTGCTTATCAGGCAGGAGCTTATGCCGCTGAGCTATCTCCCCAGCCTACAGAGTTTTGAATATATAAAATGAATAACTTCTATATCATAGGTAAAAATGCATTAAAATTTAAAAAATAACTTTCCTTATGTATAATGTTTGAAGCTCTTTCTATATATAATGAGATAATTGTGTGTTTTCATACTTGACTCTGTTAATATAGTATGTTTTATATATATTGATTTACATATATTGAACCATCCCAGGCCCTTGAATGAATACTTCTTGATCATAGTGTATATTCTTCTTAATGACTTGCTACACTGTTTACTAGTATCTTATTGTGGTTTATGTGTTTATGTTTATGAGGGAAATGCATTGTCCTGTAGCTCTCTTTTTTTGGTTGGATTTTTCTCTGGTTTTGCTATCAAGGTAATGCTTGCTACCAGGAATGAGTCTGGGACCACTGCTTTCCTTCCAATTTCATTAAAGTGTTTGAGAGATAGTGACATTAGATCTTTGAATTCCTTGTAGAATTTAGCAGTGATTCCATCAGGACCTAAGCTTTTATTGTTGGCAGTTTTATAATTACATTTTCAATTTCATTGACTAATATTGGGTTGTTTAGAACTTTTGTACCTTGATTCTAATTTGCTAATTCATATGTATCTAGGAATCGATTTCTTTTGTCTTTTCCATTTAATTAGATTATAGGTTCTCCAAGTAGGTATTGGTGATCATTTGGATTTCTGCAGGATCTGTTGTGATTTCATCATTTTCATTCTTAATTCCATGGACATGATGCTTTTTTCCTCTTTTGTTCAGGTTGCTTAAGGTTTTGTCATTTTAATTTTCCAGAGAACCAATTCTTTGAATCATTGATTCCTTGTAAATTTTTTTAGTTTCTATTGCATTAATTTTTGCTCTCATATTTATTAGTTCCCTTTTGTGCAAGCTCTGGGCTTGACTTGCTCTTCTTTTTCTAGAAGCTTAAACTTTACCATTAGGTTATTTGAGTTTGCACTGTTTTTCTGATATGGGAATTCACCACTACAAATTTCTCTCATAGGATTGGTTTTTTAATGTCCTATAAGTTCTGGTATGCTTCACTGATATTATCATTTTATTGTAGAAAATATCTAATTTTTTCTGTAATTTGATCTTTGACTCATTGGTTGCTCAGGAGGAGGTTAATCAATAAGCATATTTTAGGAAGTTATTGTGTCTTCTTTTGCCATTGATTTCCAGTTTCATTGGACAATGTTTTGATAACATGCGTTGAGATAATTGCAGTTTCTTTGCACTTACTTTTAAAGATGGGCTGTCAGCTATGTGATCTATTATTGGGAACATCCCATGTGCAGCTGGGAAGAATGCCTAGTCTGGTAATATGGAGTAGAGCATTTCTTCAACATCTACTAAGTCAATTTATTCAAATGTTTAGTTCAACACCTATTCATGATGAAAAAATAATCCCTACAGGAAATTTGAATAGATGGTTTGATCTCAATTTGATAAGAGCTATAGCAATAGCCAATATCATGCAAACCTGTGAAAAGCTTAAAGCTTTCACTCTAAAATGAGGAAAAGATGAGGCTATCCATTATCACCACTCTTACACAATATGATTTGGGGAATAGTAGCCAGAATAATAGATAAGAGAAAAAATAATAATAAAGACAGAAAAAGAAGAAATTAAGTTATCATTATTTAAGGATGATTTCATACTCTACATAGACAATCCCCAAAATTCTTTATAAAGACACCTAGATTTAATAACCAACAGAGGCAAGGGTTAATGCATAAAGTAGGAAAAAAAAATTCTCAGACATTGACTGATGCCTAGAATGCATAATATACTAAAAAATAATCAGAACCCCAAATTTAAAGACCCAATCCACAAATGGACTTCTCAAAGCAATAGGGATTTATCACATTAAGAAGTAGACATGGCAAATAATTATTTGAAAAAAAATGTTCTGTATCACTGGACATTTAAGAGATGCCAATTAAAACAATGCTGAGGTTCTATATCATTACGGAAATAATCCAGCTGTCAATAAATCAACCATGCTTGTATCTGGTAATCTGAGAAATTACATAGATTACAATGATGTGCAATATGAAAGCCACTGTTGAATACCTATCAACTTAGGGTTTTTTGGAAATTATGTGTAATTTCTAATGGTTCATGTATTATTTTGCTATTATTTTTTTAAATAAATAAAATTAAGAAGTGTTATTTTTGTACAATGTAGTACTAATGCGCCATAAAGAATGATAAACTTGAAACATTTCTGGGTAAGCTGATGCACCCGGAGACAATGCTCTTTAAGCACACATTTAAATATTGTGTCCTTTTTCTGGTGTGAAAAACCAAGATGATATATAAGGGTAGGTATGTATAATATATATTGTCAAATAGAAGTAAAAGTTCAACTGTGAAGGGAAAGTGATGAGTCAAGGGAGATAGGAGCATAAAGGAAAGAAAAGATTGCAGAAGGAAAAAGTGGAAACAAAGATTTTCTAATTGAGGAGAGGAAGGAGGTTTAGAGGGGAGGGGAAATGGAAAAACAGATTTAAGATATATCCTGTATAGGCACAAATTCCTTATGATGATTGCTATCATTCTGCATATCTAAAATGTACCAGTAAAGTTCACTTAAGAAATAGGAGGGTCCTGCTGGTTAGCTCAGTTGTTGAAGCACCTGCTCTTGAAAATGCAGTCAGGAGCAAGATACTGGGATTCGATCCCCACCTCCACTTGCCTTAGCAGCCCAGCCTTAAGGTAACCTGAGCCAACAAAAAAAAATCCTAAAAAATAGAAGGGGAGGTATTGAAATCCTCAAGAAATAATCCAGAATTATTTGTTTAATTATAAAATTATTTAATTGTAAAATTGCATTTTTCAGCCTCACTAGTTTTTGCTCCATTTGTTTTGAATCCATTGTTTAATACCTATATATTTAGGATTGTTGTATGTTCCTGCTGAACTGCTATTTTTGTCATTATGCAGTATCATCCATTCATCTTGTCTTTAGTCTTTTTTGTACAGGGACTGGAACTCAGGCCTTGCACTTGCCAGGCAGGTGCTGTGCCACTGAGATAAATCCCTGGTCTAGTCTTTTTCGTTCTATGAAAGTTCACTATCTGGGTGGTAATATGCCCACTTATATACTTCAATGTATGTGTAGAATTATTGTAGTTGTAGAGAATTTGGAGGAGAAACATTTTCTTAAGCAAAGAGAAATTAGATGTAATTTAACTCCCTTTATTGAGACAAGACTTAGAAATATGAATATACTAGAGCGCATGAGTATACTTTTGTAATATCAGTGAGATCTTCATACATAGTGACATGTACATAGAGTCCAGTTTGTGCAATTAATGGTCTTTAGTGCCCAAAGAGTTGTAAGTAGTCACAATGCAGCACAGAGTCCAATCTGAAATTAGGCATGTGTTTCCAAACCCCAGCTGCGTGAGAGCAGAAAGCTCAGACTTGGAACGGCCATGTGCCTGGGTACATGCAGCAAGTGCAGTGGGAAGTTGGGTCTGCAAAGGGAAGGAGCCCTGGAATGGCAGTCTGTCAGGTCTCATGCTTGTATCTGCATTTGCTTTTAACAGTGAGTGATAGAATTTTCTCTTTGAATTTTATTATATAAACTAATCAAAATCTCCTAAGCAATAGCCAAGTGTTCACTCTTTTAGCAATTTCTTAGTGCTTGTATTGCTGCAATTCCTTTGCCTTTTACCACAAAAAGAAAACTAATTTTCATTCTTGCAAAATATTTAAACCTAAATAAAGAAGATAAACAATAATATCACTTGCAATCCTGCCACCACCATATAAGTAGTGTACACTATATTACTAATAATAATTGTATTTGCACTGTTGTGTTATAATTTGCTTTTAATTATATACATTTATAATCTTTAATAAACTACTAATACTATTATAACCCTATTAAATGAATGGGTGAATAATAGGGTGAGTAATAATAATAATATAAGAGTGAGTAATACCCTATTAAATGAATGTATGATTCAATAATTCAGTTCATAAGTATATGATTTGTGAGTAATTTTGATAATAAATTATTTTAACAGTGTTCATTGAACAATAGATGCCTTTGCCTTTATCTCAGATTACAAACTAAAAGGAAAGAAAACACACAGAGTAGATAACTTATGCTAATTATCATTCATATTTTAATTTATGAATTAAATTTATTAATTTTTGATTAGTAAGAATAAATTATTATCCAAAACTGAACCATTTTAGTGGTATGTGGTAATGGCATGTTTTCTATATGCTTGCCAATACTAAATATTCCAATATTTTTAATATTTTGTAATTTGATACATTAAAATAAAATCCAATTGGATATTTGAAAACCTTTTT